>JAQQZT010000002.1:10982905-10993704 GCA_030068275.1 Clarias platycephalus
AAAAACCCCCCACCCCCCCCCCCCCCCCCCCCCAAAAAAAAAAAAAAAAAAAAAACATGGTCTAGTTGTACATTCTCAAACTTCTGTTTAAAATGAATGATATAAATGAAAAGTATAAAGTTTTCGAGGAAAACTTTGTACACGTACCAATCACCAACTTCTACTGATTAAGAACAGAACAATGCAAAAGTGTGAACATCTTATATGTTGTTTTAAGAATAGTATGGTCCTCTGAGTTGGCTCAGAGTTGCTGTGGCAGTGCAGTTTAATCAAATTGCTTCCCCAGTACCTTTTTCATGCTGTTGATTAACGTGAACAGTGAGTGGTGTTATTGACTCTTGGCTGTATAAACGCAGTCAAGTGTATTAGGGGAGTGATAATCAGAATAAATAGAAATAAATCTTCTTAAAGCACATTCAGCATGCGCAGTCAGTCTATTTAAGAAAAAAAAGGAAGTGAAAACTCCTCTGTGTTGGAGACTTACACACTACAGAATACTTCGTGATGTTACAAACAACTGGCACCTAAGGCTTACAAAATATGTGAATGTATCCTGGTACATCATATCAACAACTGTGTTTATCTTTGTAAAATAAGTTTTATTATTGTTGTTATTATTATTATATATAAGTGCAGCATTGGGGCACTGTGTCCTCGCACCTCCAGGGTCGAGGGCTCGATTCCAGCCTTGGGTCTGTGTGTGTGGGGTTTATATGTTTTCTCCGTGCTTGGTGGGTTTCCTCTGGGTACTCTGGTTTCCTCCCACAGTCCAAAGACATGCTGATTACTTTAATTGGCATTCCCAAATGTGCCCTGAAATGGATTGGCTCCCCACCTCATGCCTTATCTCCTGGGATAGGCTTGAGGCCTCCCGTGATAAAGGGTAGAGATGGGGAAAAATGAATCGATTCAGTTATGAATTGTGATTCTTTTGTGTGGCAATTTGTGTATCGCCACACTGACTCCAAAATCTATTTTAAAAAAACGTAGTTTAAAATAGAGAGTGACCAGAACTGGCTGATTTTCAGTTTGATTGACCGGTGATCAGCCTCAGATGTAAATGATTCGACCTCAGAAGCTTCCGAATGACGCAACAAAAACACATTTTTATGGCACTACATAATCAAAAATCGTGTGTTAAAAGCCTTTGATCTGAATCATTATATGCGTTTAAACACTGTGCTTGGCTTCAAAGTGAGAAAACTCATGTTATAAGGAAAGGAGTAAATTTAATTACTCATTGAACTTTTTAAATGGTTTAAAATTGTAACAAAATCAGAGGAAAATATAATTTTAAAAAATCAGGATATTTATAAAATATAATGTACAGAATCACAACACAAATCAAATTGCGATATAGAGAATGATGATTATGCAGCTCATTCAGGTACAGTATCTGTGAATGAACTCTTGCACACGTCACACCTCATGGTACTGCAGATGAAACTATAGTCAGGGTTGCTTTTATAGACAAAAAAAATCTGATAAATCAAAATAGAGTTTGCTGTACAACCTAATGAATGTAAAATGCAAATTCCTCGACAATGCAAAGGCGTCTAATTCCACGGCTCGCTCAACCTCAGGGTTTTTGAGCAGGCAAGTTAATTGGCCAGATCTGGTAACCCTCGAGGTCCTTTATTAACATCCGGCGCAGAGTTTTGACGTATGTGTTTCCGCGCTCTACTCGTATTGGGGATAGCGGCGCATTTCTTCTGAGGTAACTTTAGTCATATATTTTTAATGCTTATTATTGTATCTAGTTGTATAAAATTTGTTTTTATGCCGTAATATTTTAATTACATATAAATTAAACGACCGGAGGAAGTTTGTATGTATAATTAGCTATAGAGACCCAGACATTAGCTCACATAGCTATCAGTTTCGCAAGCGCGTGACTGATTTTACTTAGCTGTCTAAGCGAAACACTAATAAAGCGAATTAACTCTCTTACAATTATAACGAGCTCCGGTCATTACGGGTCAGTTTATATGGCGAATCGACTGTATTTACATAAGTTACTTAACAACCTAGTTTAACCATAGTAACGTATCAGTTGACGTAATTATCATTCGAGTTGTAATTGAAGTTCATTAACAGACACTCTGTAAAGTATAGCAGAATATCGTTGTTGAGATGAATGAGCTTTATTAACTTTACCAATTAATCAAATGTGTTAGAATTATATACAGTATACACTAGGGATGAGAATCACCAGTGACCACCCGGTACCATATTATTATCACGATATTGAGGTGGCGATTTGATTAAGATCGCAATTCTTTAAATATCCCGATTCGATAGTACAGTACATTCTTTTCCAATTTTGTTATTTTAGGACCTTGAATCTCTATTATGTCATGTGCCATAAATATTTATAAACAGTTTTAGCAAATAATTAACTCCTACCACACAGGACCCCAGTGTGTGAATAGTTTAGAGCAGCACCTGTAGAATTATAAAGAAGCCGACGTTTTTACCAACTCGAATGCCAAACACACAGCTTCTAGCGTGAGGGGTTCAAATAGAGATGCAGGGTCAATTCAGTTATGTATTGTGATTTAAATAATTAAAAAAAAAATGTATTTTATAATTTTTTTTGTGTGTTTGGTGATTCTTGTATTCCAACAGCAATTTAAATATATATATATATATATTCATTTGTAATTAATGTATGTTTGCATTTGAGATGGTAAGATGTTGTAGCACAGCATCCTCTGTGGTAGAAGTAAATTATGTGTGAAGTCTGTTTAGAATTGTAGTTAAATCTGAAATTAGTTTTACAATGTATCGGGGTATTTATAAAATCAGGAAACCTACAGAATTGCAATATTAATTGACTCACTACCGAGCTATTGTGATGTGATATATCGGGTGGTGACTGGTGATTCCCATCCCTAGCTTCTAGCACACTTTTTGTGGTGTTTTGAGACTGTTGTAAATGTGTAATGAGTAAGACTAATTAGCTCATGGGCTTTGGAGAAAAAAAGCAGATCAGAGGCTTTTAAACTTGTAAATTTTGATAATGTAACGCCATAAAAATGCGTCTCTGTCGTACTACTCTAGCTTGTACACTTGGTTCAGATTTCCAATGCGATCAATCCTGGCTGATCAAGCTGAAACCTAGCCATTTCCCGTCACTAGCTGATCGACTGGTGCATCCCTAATATAAATGTAATAAATAATTTTTAATTATTTTGTAGTCAATGTGGCGATACATTAATCAGCAAACAAAATATTTTTCCCCCCCTCATCTCTAGTATGCACACCTAATAGTAAACAGATTAAGTAACTTACTAGTTGTTCTTAAACAAAAGAAAAATATAATATTTGTTGAAAATTTCTATATGTTTCACATTGACCGAAGATCTCGTGTGTGTAAAAGTCAGTAAGTTTCTGCACAAAATAAAAAGACAAAACACAAGTGTGGTAGTTGTTAAGAAATCACTAAATTTCTGTGATAAAAGAGAAGTAAGACACTTTATTTAAATACTAAAAACACAATATTTAATAATTGTTGCTGCTTTTCCTGTAACATTCCTGTTGTGTAATTATGTAATGCATGATGACAGGCAGTGGTTAGTCACTGTCTGCATGAGTAAAATCACTTCTTAATGAATTTTTGTCTGTGTTTAAGGGCTTTGAGAAAGAAACCATGTCGTTTAACTTTGGACAAGCTACTAGCGGGGGCGGGTTTAACTTCGGAGCCCCTAAAACCACAACGTCAGCTAGCGCAGCCCCCAGCTTCTCCCTGCAGACGAGCAATCCGGCCCCAGGAGGAGGAGGATTCACATTTGGAGCACCGCCTCCACAACAACAACAGCAGCAGCAACAGCAACAACAACAACAACAACAACAACAACAACAACAACAACTACTACAACTACAACAACAACAGCAGCAGCTGCAGCAGCAGTCTCAGGTTCCAGCTGGAACGTCTCAGATCGCAGGGCTTCTCGCACAGAGCACGACGAGCACTGGAGCTTCACAAGGTGGATTCAGTTTTGGGGCAGCATCACAGAACAGCACTGCTGGTGGAGGCTTTAATTTTGGGTAAGACTTCTACTGAACTAGATGTGAACTTACTTTGGCACACCATATCAACCTATTATCTATAAGGGAGGGTTAAACCTAGTTTTAAGATGATATTTAAATTTACAATATATATTTAATTTTTTTATTTTCTTTTTTGTCTTTTCAGTGGCGCTCCAAAACTAGGTCTCGGCCTTACTCCAGCCTCTCAGCCGGCTGCTACAGCAGCGACCTTAGGAGGCCTGATGACGTCCACCACGGCCTCAAGTGGTGCAGGCTTCACATTCGGATCCCTTTCAACTCAGCCTGCAGCTCCGACCCAGCAGTCTATGGGAGGATTCAGCTTTCCAGGTGCCAAGATTCAGGCTCCTGCTGCAACTTCAACACAGAGCACTCCTTCCTTCCCACTGGGAGGGCAAAGCACAGGTAATTCACCAACTATATGCTGTCAATTAAGAAATCTCTATTGATCTAGAAATGTAATCAGCTGACTTTTACAGAGAGCTGTACAAGCAAAAACATGCACACTGTTCAGTAAGTTTATCTTCAACTTTGTTTACCAACTGCTGTTATTAAGCCTAATGAGTATAAAAGAATTATAGGAAGAAAGAAAAACAGCAATTAACAAATCTTGAGAAGCAGCATGGCAGAATATATACCAGTCAGCCATAACACTATAACCCATAATCTCATTATAATGGCACCTAGTTTTCCAGCAAGTTGCATTAACTCCACTTATGGGTCTCACTCTCCCTCAAAGTCTAGTCTTCAGTCTAGTCTTCCTTAAAAAGAAATAAAATGCTTCCTTCCCTAATCAGTGACCTCCCATTCTAACAGTAGTTCAGTATTCTCAAGCAGAGGATTTTGTTGACTGTGTTCTTCTTCTCTTGGTGTTTTTTCGGCGGGTTGGCATCCACTTTGTTTGTATTACCGACACCTTCAAGTCTTAATATTCCTTTCAGTTTAAATCCTCTTTTCTAGTATCGTACCTCTTAAGAAAGCCATCAAACACTTTCTTCCTTAGTCTCTTTTCTTTCACATTATGTGGACGTGTGTGTGTGTGAGACAGAGAGAGAGTGAATTGGTCACATGGGGGGAAAAAGATAGAACCAGGATGCACTATGGGAAGAAGGCAAGCTGGCGGAGGCACTGTGATGCCCTACCAAAAGACTAATTGCGTGTCTTCATGGTAATGGCATTGTCTAATGGCGGTGGCCTCTTTTGGCGGGATAATGTACCCTGACAGACTGCAAAAACCGTTTATGAAGAGGGTGAAGGTGTTGGCATTTTTGTTATTAAACATTCTTATAAGTAATATTCTTTTAAAAGCAGTGTTTTAAATGAAGCTGATGGTATTTGATAGAAAAGACATACAGTAGGATCTAGAACAAAAAAAAAAAAGAAACCTAAGCTCATCAGGGGATGTCGCTAATGTTACTTCTTTGTCAATAACCTTTAATGTTAAAACGAATCAGTGACTGTTTCTCCTGCAACTTGAAGGTCTCAATCTGGCAGCTGGTGCTACAGGTTTAGGAGCCCTCCCTACAGGGATTAACTTTGGGATCAAGTCTGGAGGTGGGCACATGTTGGAATTACAGTGTTACAAAGCACTATAGAAGATAATGAAAGAAAAGTATTGCAATTTGAGGTCTAATTTTCTTCCTTGTCCTTCCAGCTACCCCGACTCCTGCTAGTACTACTGCTGCTGCTGCTGCTGCTCCTTTCCAGCCTGCCGCTGTATCTTCTCTGTTTGCCTCCCCTATTCCCCCTGCTGGTTCCACAGGCTTCTGCTGTAAGTCCGTGTTCTGGATGAATAAAAAAAAAAAAAACTAAAAAAAAAACATTTCAACAATGTCCAAGAATATGAGAGCGTGGGTCAGTTATTAATTCAACACCTAGAACAATGCCTCTTATAATTTTTTTATCTCCTTCTGTCAGTGAGTGCCCCAACAAGTGCAGCAGTCCCAGCAGCATCCTCTGCAGCTACACCCTCCACCAGCCTGACACTCAAACCACTAGCTACCGCTGCCGCGGCTACCACAACCATCGCTGCGACCACAGGTAATGCTTATGATCTAGCTGTTTAGCTTTAGCACCAATAGCTTGCTTACTTATCTACACAATCTTTGAGCCTGGTGTAAGAGTCTGTAATTAATGGATTTTGTAGTAATTTTTTATTTTATTTTTCAACCTGAAAAAAAAAAAAAACAGCTAGTTCTGGTCACTGGCTAAGCAACCGGGTGCATCTCTATGTAATAAATCATTAAAAAATTGGATTTTTGCTGTCCGTGAATAGGGATGAATGCGATTCTTAACTGCCTATCTGCGATGTGCTTGAACCACAAATCCACAAAGGTCACCAAAATTTGCTCATCTCTACCCAGTCTAATGTATAAAATAAAACTCATGATCATTAGCAATTTAAGCCGAACCAGAGGTCTCTCATTTATATGTGGGGAAACCAAGTAAAAGTAGCAGCCACACCCAGGTCCTGACATTAATGTAATATAATGTACAAGTGAAGTTGACAGGAGTTGGCCTGAAACAGCACACACAATTCTTTGTTAGCTCTATTTTGCAAAATTATAGAAGTGTTTTTTAATAATGCAGGAAATTATACAGAGTTTCAATTTGAAATTAAATAAAACAATCTAATTGAATAGAACCTAATTGTCCCCTTTTTTTTTTTTTTTTTTTAAATTAAATCCCAGCTGCTGCTGCTGCTGCTGCTGCTCTTCCCACAGCAGCCACCACAAGTTTTTCCCTGGCCCTGAAACCTGCTGTCTCTGCTGCACCAGCCACTTCTATAGCCGTGTCCGCTGCTACAGTTATTGCCAGGTACATACACTAACATGCAGTAATAACTGATATGTATGGGGTGTTATGATGGTGTGCATTCTAAATGGCCAAAACATGGTAATTCTAAATTTTTAACCGAATTTAAGCAACAATTTTTACAGGTCATATGCTTATAGAAGCTTTAAAGGAATTTTGCTATAAATACCCATGAAATATGAATAATGGTAAATTAGTATCGTTTGAAGCGAGACAGTATAACACAGAAAAATAGCCATTTTGGGGGCAAATATAAATCATCTTTCCAAAACTCGAAATTTTTAGGGAAGCTAGATTGGTCATTTCCATGTTGCATAAATTTCAAATGCTTCGTTGCTAGACACATTTTCTGTTTTATAAGTACAACATTAACAAAAATTTAATCATCACCGATACTGTGTTTTGACCGAAAGCATTTGTTTAGCATTTTTTGATGCGTTAAATCATAAATTCTTTTGGTTATTTGCTTCTTAATTATTTGGCAAACTGTCTACTCAGTGCTGCACCAGTGATGTCATATGCCCAGCTCGAGTCCTTAATCAACAAGTGGAGCTCAGAGCTAGAGGACCAAGAGAGACACTTCCTGCAGCAAGCCACTCAGGTTAATGCCTGGGACCGTATGCTGGTGGAGAATGGAGAAAAGGTAATTTGAGACAGTAAAAACTGGCTAATGTGGAAGCTCCACATTTGATAACAGCAGCAAACCTCTGAGTTATCACCTGAAAATATGCCAAAACTATCTTCTTTTTTTCACTCCCATTAACTGACAGTTGATGTAATGTCAATGTAGTAAAATCTCCCATATAAAACATCAACCTCTCTCCGTCATCTCAGTTTTGGTAATCTTTCAGCCGGTCAGTGCAGCAGTGTGCGCATATATATACTGTGGATGTAAACTTTATACATTACATGGAATGCGTCCAAAATCATTTGGGTTGCCAGGTTTCACCTGACAAGTCAGAAAACTGCTTAACAGTGTTCACTCACCCAAATGTTTAGCCATGGGAAAAGGGTAGATGCAGTTTCTTCTTTTTCTCTCACTATTTCGAGGGAACACATTATCAGTGGTGAACATCTTTGATCTCTGCAGTATGTAGGACTTTATGTACTTGGCAGTGCTGTTTATTAACTTAATAATTTGAGAAACTATTACTTTTTCTTGTAAGAGACCTTTACTTTTTATTGTTATTCCACAGCTTATGTAAGATTTAATGCTTGCTTATGAGGCTTAAGATGTTTAAAGACTAGTATGATTTGTCTTGGAGCTAGTTCAGATGTCAGTTCCGTTTTCCAAGGTGTTTTGTCTCTGGATTTTGACCTTGTCCGGTGCTGTTACAAAAATATTTCATTGGCTTAGAAGCAAGTCAAAATATTTTCCACTTCTGCTCTGCTTTTGAGCCTGTGCCCTCTAAGATCATTCCCAGTCAAAATAATGTTCCCGTCTGCTTTTTTGCCCTTAGTGTTCATCCAAGCACTTTCATTAAGTTTTTTTTTTTTGTTTTTTTGAGTGACAAATGCAAATGAGCTGCATCAAGAACGTGCTTGGCACTTTCAGCATACACACGTGTACAAGGAAAATTTGTGTTTCTGAACCATTTTAGTTTGGCTTGGCTTGTCTTCAACTTGTATTTGAAAACATTTAACTAAAAGATTGATAAATGAGGCTTAATTGTGTTTTTTTTCTGTTTTTAATTGCTTGTGCTCCATCTTTATTAAATTAAAATCTTCTCAGCAAATCATGCAGGAATTATAATGAGAGTTTGACTCAGTCACTGCAAGTGTGCATGTGGGCAATTACTTGTGCCTGTATATTTTAATTTAAACAGATGGGTGGCAGCTTTAACCCCGAGCATGTGGTGGTTACAGTAACACCCTGTATATACGCGCACTCCAGTTTCTGCTTCAATGTTATAAAGTAAAAATGTCAATTTGTTGATTTTTGGTACAAAATATTTTAATTGAGTATTCTTTTCTCATGATTTGTGTTGTTTTAGATTACATTCTTGCACAAGGATATGGAGAAGGTTAAACTGGACCAAAGAAGGTAAGATTGCCTGAGTTAGCACATGTGATCCATTACGGCATATTTGGAGACGAATTAACGTCTAAAGGTCTTGTGTGATTTCTGTTCTTTCTTCAGGCTGGATCAGGAGTTAGACTTCATTCTGTCTCAGCAAAAAGAGCTGGAGGATCTTCTTGCTCCCTTGGAGGAGTCGGTGAAAGAGCAAAGTGGAACCATCTATATGCAAAATGCCGATGAGGAGCGGGAGAGAACGTAAACAAATTTTAGATTTCCAAATACTTGTAATGCTTTGCATTTCTTTGCATGCAAATGAAAATGAGACACGAAGATGTGATGTTTTTTTTTAAAAACTTTTTTGGAAAGGTCAAGTCGAATGTGTTCACATGTACAGATTAGGTTGAATTCTGCTAGAAATCAATTGTGGCTGGAATGTTTTACAGGTTGATAAACGTTATGATATTCTGATAAACGGAAGCACAAATTTGTCTTCAAATTTACTATTTTGTTTCAGCAACATCTCGTCTAGTAGAAATCACAGGGCAGGAAATGTTAATGAGTTTTACTATAAATAAATTCCATGTTCTTGGAGTACGTCGATCAGCCATAACAGTATGACCACGGACAGGTGAAGTGAACACTGATAATCATGTATACAGCAGCATTATGGTGACATGTTCACATTCAATGCTCACCCCTGACCTCAGGGACCTAAGGCCAGCCTGTGCAGTGCGATCCCACAGAAAAGCATATGCAGTACAGACCACAGAAGAAATCCAATGCTGGTTATAATAGAAATGCGCCAGAACACCCAGGGTCACACTTGCTGAACAGCAGGCAAAGAGTTCAAGGCCGCCAACCTGGCCTCTAAATTCCCCAGATCCCAACCCTTACAAGTATCTCTGATCCATGGAGGCCCCACCCTGCAACCCACAGCATCCAAATGAAAATACAGTGCATTAAACCAACGCCCTGGTACGTTACTGGTACCCCTCTGCCCCACCAGAAGCTCTGTGGTCGCCACACCAACAGGGGCCAGAACTGCCCCGATGGCACAAAAGGAACATGTTTTAATGTGTTATTGTTATCGTTGTGGCTGATCGGTGTATATTACATCATTCATCACACTATCCTCCTTGATATAGCAGAGTGAATGAATGGAAAAAATTAACACTACCAACAATATTCTGTTAGTAAAGCTAATAATTTAATGATATTTTAATACTATTTTTGAGTAGTGTTTGAGTGCTATTTTAAGTTTGAGAATTATTTTATTCGGTAAGCTTGTAAGAAGTTAACAATAAGCTTATTATGTTGCATATAAATGTACTCAGTCCTGTTCTGCTTTTTAAAATGCTTGTCTTTTGAAGGTATAAACTGGCAGAAAATGTTGATGCTCAGCTGAAGAGAATGTCCCAAGATCTGAAGGAGATCATCGAGCATCTCAACACGTCCAACGGGATGGCTGACACAAGTGACCCGGTATTTATTTTACTCCTCACTTATCCTATACCATATAAAACACATTTATATCTGTTATTCCTGTGAATACGTTTGCAGATTGTCACTGCAGTAAGGTGACTGAACATGTGAGCAGGAATGTTTTTGAATACATCCTATAGCTACATGTGGATTGTTACAAGCACCAGGAACAGGTGTTGTACAGGTGTGTGTGTAGGGTTGGCCAGATTTCCTAATTGCATATTCATAGAATCTACCCACTTCCTCCTTCATTCTGTTGTTTGCCATTGTCTGTGGCACAGCCTTGTTACATGCAGTCCAACCTATTTAATATAGAAATGTTTTGTGGTAAAAAAAAAAAAAAAGTTTTGAAGGACCCTACTAATAACTTTTTTATATATATATATATATATATATATATATATATATATATATATACACAAAAACACACCAA
>JAQQZT010000002.1:10993804-11006709 GCA_030068275.1 Clarias platycephalus
ATCTTTGGGATGTGGTGGAACGGGAGCTTCATGCCCTGGATGTGCATCCCACAAATCTCCATCAACTGCAAGATGCTATCTTATCAATATGGGCCAACATTTCTAAAGAATGTTTTCAGCACCTTGTTGAATCAATGCCATGAAGAATTAAGGCAGTTCTGAAGGTGAAAGGGGGTCAAACAGCGTATTAGTATGGTGTTCCTAATAATCCTTTAGGGGAGTGTATACTCGCACGTCCACCCGAAAATACAGTGCCTTTAGCTGGATAGCCTACAACAGCAGAAAACCACATCACTCCCACAGTCTGACGGGTGTAGGACCTGTTGTAGTTTACCTCCTCAAGGTTTCTGAAATGCTTTTCTGCTCCGCACTGTTGTAAAGGGTGGTCATGTGAATAGCTATAGGTTTCCCGTTGGTTCAAACCAGATCTTTATCTTCAGCAAGGTGTTTGAGCCTGAGGAGCCTCTGCTCATTTGGTGTGTTTTGTTTTTTGCACAATTGTGAGTAGAGAATCTGTTCTGTATAAAATTTACATTCCATTACCATTGGGCACCAACAGCCATGCCATGGTGAAGGTTACAGAGATTACTTCTTTCCTTGTTCTGAAGTTTAACTAAAGCTCTGGACCTAACAACTAAACAAAAACCCACCAGCAATGGCAGGGTCAGACATGAATGCCTTCTTCTGTAATTCTTAGAAACAGTCATTCATTTGTATATTCGGGAATAGATATTTTAAAAATATATATATTTTAAATAACTTTCTCATTTCACTGTAGTGTGTGTGTGGTGGTTGGGTTGAATTTCCTCTGTTACTTTTCAGCTTTTATGCTTTCAATATACATTGTTACTTAATTTTCACACAGTGTGAATTTTTAATCCTTGGATGGAGAAATGTAATTTACTATTTTTATTTTATTTAATCTAAATTCTAGTTAGTATAGTCTACTTTAACATTAGTGTTCCACTGTCTTCTGACTTGATTCTTACCATTTCAGCTCCAGCAGATCTGCAAAATCCTCAACGCACATATGGACTCTCTGCAGTGGGTCGAGCAGAACTCTGGTCAGATATTTTCCGTGCTTTTGAAACGTTATATTGTGAAAGGCTGTGTTTGGTGTTCCCTAATGTCTATTTTCAATGCGCAGTTTTGCTCCAGAGGCGTGTGGAGGAGGTGTCCAAGCTGTGCGAGAGCCGCAGTAAGGAGCAGGAGAAGAGCTTTCGTCTAAGTTTTCAGTGATTGACAATAAAACATGGCAGTGTATTGTAAATGAACCCTATTGTTTTTGTTAACTCTGTTAAAATAAAAATGTGTACTTCTTACTTTGCATATAGTATTTTTTTTATTTCGTCTTCTGTATCACTTGTGTGTACAGTATGTTATTAGGGGTCCTGGAGCCTAACAATGGAGACTACACTTAAACTAATCTGGATGTCTTTGGACTCTGAGAGAAAACAGGAGGAAACCCACCCAGCATAAGGAGAACATGCAAACTCCACACACACACACACACACACACACACATGAATTGAACCCTTGGTCCTGGAGTTGCAGGGCCACTAAGCACTACTCCATCTGTTTTTGTAAAGTACAGTACTTAGAATTTAGTAAAGATGAAGAGAACCATATGCTAGGGGGAAAAATAACAACTCGGACCAGAAAAAGTAAATAGTTGATGCCATTATATATAGTGTAGTTTAAAGTCATTTCCATACTTGTATGTAGTGCACAAACCGTTTTATTCTTTAGGGTCCCTACTCGCTCGCTCGCTCACTACACTGAGGTGGATGTGTAGCTCGGCGCTGTTCGGGGTCGAGGCGCGAGCACCGCGTTGCGTCGCTGTTATTGTCCAGCCAATGGGATTCACTTCCTGGTTTGAGCGGCGCGAGCCAATCAGCGCGTCCCGTCCTGTCGGAAAACATGGCGCCTTGCTTTGTTTGATTTCACTGGGTAGCTACGGTTTTTTTTTCCTCCTTTCACATTTTTACGGCAGAAGCGAACATCATTTGCTTGTCTCCGGAGATGATGAGATCTTGCGTGATCTTTATTCTAAGGAAATGAGCACCGACAGCGGCAGGTATGTACGCACACAGGTGCGGGTGTTCCTGCTTTCGGTTTGGTGTGTGTGTGTCGGTGTAAGACTAGACTGTGGTCAGAAACCGGTGCTAATGCACAGTTAGGCCCGACACGCGCACTCAGGAGTGTGTGTATGATATCTGTGCGTTTTAACACACTTTGCTGTATACACCGATGAGTGTGTCATGTTTTTTTCTTTAAATGTTTTAGGAAGTGCGGTGCTATGGTAACGTCCATAACGTTATATATATATATGAATATACATACATAAACATTCTGGAATGGCGCCGGTGTCATTAATTATGGTCCTTTATTTTTTTCATTATTAACAAAGCGGGAAGACGAGCTGTTTATAAAATAAACAGATTATGTTGTCTGGGTCAATTATGAATTAAACGGTGTCATGAAGTGAGTGTGTGTGTGTCAGGGCAGCTGGTGAATCCGCTACTTGTCCCTGTTGAGGTCGGATGATAATGATGTAGTTCATCACACTAATAATAATGAGACGAGGAGCTGTTTTACTGCAAATATATATACGTTTCTGTATATTCTTATTTACTATTTCCATCTCTTTTATAAAATCGCTTCTACACCGGGTGAAACCGGAGTGCTTGGTGTCCAGCGCCCTGATTAGCGCAGCCTGCGCCATTTTAGCGCGCCAGAGTCATCCGGCAAGATGGCGCTCTTGCTTTGTGTGCTCGGCTCTCTGCCGTGGAGATCCAGCGGTGTTACCGGGCTGTCATAGGGAGCTGAGCGGCGCGAGTGTACACACACACACACACACACACACGTCAAAAACCGAGCCGGATCACGGAGGGAAATTTTGAATTGTTTCAGCAGGGGTGAGAATTCTTCTTGCAGGTGCGTGTGTGGGGAGGGGGTTAGAGAGAGCTAGAGGAAAAAGTGTGTGTGGGCGAGAGACTAACGTTACATGCACCCTCCGTGCATTTTGAGCAGCGCGTGTTATAAGACCGTGACAGACTTCGACTTTTCCTGCACGTTATCCATCAGGGTCTCGCGCACATCCGATCAGAAACAGGATTAATGCGTGTCGCTCGCTCGCGCGTGCGCGCGCCTACTTCATACCGGGAGAAGAAGGCCTTCTCACGAAGTCCATTTTAACCAACACTAAGGGCTTATTTTACCCTAAATCCCACCTTCTTGTTAATTCAATTACCCACATTTGTCCTAACACGTGAAACTTTATTTGACTGCCACGAATAAGTTCTACAGAATTATCCTGCTATCTAATGATAGCTATTTTTTTTCCATTCCGTGATTAGCATAGTGCTAAAACCTTGCCCAGTCCATATAACCTGTTCAGCACAATAAAAAAAAATAGTTGTCCGGTGTTTAAAGTCATGTTTTTATTATTATATTTTCCAATCAACCGACTAGTTCAATTCATCCTTTAATTAATTGCTACTAACTGTCGAACTGACTGCTGAGTTCCATATACTTGCTCTTAGCAGATGTAGTGCACTATGTAGGGCGTCAAAGCCGGTTTCTTTCATTTTCTATTGTAGGGCACTTGTGAAGGTAATAGTGTTCTATTTGGGAGCGAGCCCGAGCTGTGTGTATGCATTGCGAGAGATGCTCTTTGTGGTTTCTCGCTGAGGTACTGTATGTGCAAGGTCTATCACTAATAGGTGCGTTTGTAAGGCAACTTAAGACTTTTAAATTAAAAAGTGAATTTTAAACATGTATGTTTTCCAACTGGTAGTCGTGTTTAAGAGAGTTACAATAAGAATATAAAAATAAGCGGTTAATATAATGACTTGTTTCTGTCAGTAAGTTTTTAAAATGAACATTTTGTGGTGTAAAAGTCTGTTGTTGGAGCTTATTGTTTACATTTAATTACATGATAAATGTTTAGCTTAAAAAAATCTTAACCTTCTTTTTTTAATGACCTCCTTAAAAAAAGTGTTTCATGGCGATCAGCATTATTTATTTACCATACATTTTGGAAAAATGATAAAACATGCTTAACTGTGTGTGATTGGTTTAGTTTTTTTCCTTGTAATATTATTTTAATTAAACATTTACATTTTTATCTTTATCATTTAGACCCAGCAAGCTGACTGCTTTGGTGACAAAACTCCATGAATACTTGGATCATTGTCCAGAGGAAGAACCCGCTGCATCTCAAGTTAATGAAATCTCCAGTGGTAAGAGTTACCAGTACCAGTTACTAGTGGTTGAAGGTGTTGTTTAGTTTCCATGTTTGCTTTGGACCGCTGGTGTGTATGGGGTTTTATACTTCTGTGTGCATGTCAGGACATCGCATGGCTGTAAAGTATTTTTAGCTTCACATAACGAGAACTTGTCCTCTGGAACCACCTAAACAATAGGCTGAAACACTGCCATAATTCACAACCTTCCACATTTTACTGTAGGAATAATGAACCGTAAATAAGATGGGCATAATTATGTCTTGAAAAGAGATGAGGCGGGAGAAACAAGCCCTGTATGATTAATTATAACCTGGGTGGATTCTCACAAAGCATTCGAGAAGCGTTTTAACCTCATCTTTATTCAGCAGCTGACTGAGCAGTTTTCTTTTGTTTTACGCACTTTGCTTTAACTCTTGTTTAAATTCGTGATCTATTCAAACACAGAATATTTTCTTTATTTAAATTGCTTTGGTTTACATCTCCTACCCTGCATGTACAGTGGGAGAAGAAAGTAAAAATAATACATCAATCATCATAATGTATATACATTAAACTGCTGTTTTATATGGGGAGGGTGTTCAACTCAAACTGGGACTTATGGACTTGCAGAATCCAGTTATTAAAGTAAAAATTCCCTTAAGTTTTCTATGTAATCCCTTGCATACACTAAAATCCCAGCGTTTCTCTAGTGCTTGGGTATTATAGAATGTTTTCGCAATATTTTTGATCAGACTGTCTGGTCTACATCTGAAATGCCGGCCTCCCAGGAACTACTTGTGCTACTAATGGCTCAAACATGTATGGAGTGAGGTCAGGATTCTATGTGGGATGTGGAAATAACTCCTGTAATGTACAAGCGGTGTTTGTGAATGATTGATTGTGGGAACTGTACACACAGACAGATGTCTGTGTCTTGCTAGTTGACAAGCAAGCTACCTAGGATCAAACATTCCACTCGCTGCTTGTTCACGGGAATGTTCAAATGTTTTACTGCAGTTAAGGGTCTCATCACTGTACTGGGCTTGAAGTCTTCTGTAAATGTCAATCTGTGTTTTTTTTATTTTATTATTATTATTTTTTTAAACCACTAGTTTGACCTTACTGCTTCTAGTGGTTATCCTCACACTTTATATAAAGTAAATATGTTAACTGAATAACATGGTATTCAGAAACACTGGGATGCATTTTCTCAGTTTTATAATTAGGAAGATTTAAAAGAATTAAAGACATCGGTCTAAGAAACTAACATTAAATTTGCCACGTTTACCCATGAACCCTTCCCCTCTGCGTCATTAAAATAGATGTTTAAATCAGGATTGAGACTGCTTGCATATCTAATAATAGGCAAAGTTATGGCTTCCTTAATATATTGTTGGTTTAGCATAAAAGTGTCTTCATCTTTATATTGCTTTTCATTTCAGGTAACATGGCATCCACTGAATCAAATGTTAATGATGAAATAATGGAAAAGGTATGTACACAACCCAGATAAGTTTAGAACTGTGCCAAGTGATTTATAAAAAATCAGTCGGAAGCATTTTTCCAGCTGATATCTGATATGTTAGGATTATATCCAGTGTCCATACAGTTTCTCTATTGATTAATTTAGTGAGGTTTTGAAAAAGAATTTCAAAATGTTTTACAGCCCAGCTGCTCGACTGACCTCCCGAAGGCCACGCCGCGCTCCAAAAGGTGAGTTTAGCCTGAACTCTGTTCACATTATAAAGAAAGCTCAGGTTTGCTCCTGATTGGTTAAAACGTGCAGCCTCATTGTGACTGGAAATTGGACACCCCATATTTTATTATTGCGTTAACAAGTTAATGCACGTCTCAGGTGTCCTCCAAAGTCCTGAAAAGATGAAAAGAGTTGCGGAATGAGGGATCTGGAATTAAGAGCCGTGTGCAGAGCAGGACAATTTACAATGATCAAGAAGTATTGTAATGTACTTATATGCACATCAATTTTGATTTCAGACAGACAATAAAAAAATAACTGAGGGGGGAAAAAAAGACTATCCCTTTAAGACATGGTGAAACCACACCATCACATTTTCAACATATTGTAGCAACCTATTACAATGTTCACTTTAAAATAAAGCCACTATTTAAAACACAGTGAAATGTTTTTGGAGCGTCTCTAATGGAAAATTCAATAATGGATCAATAAAATTCCAAAGTTACTCTAATGACTTCAAAACAACAATAAGGATGTTTTTGATTTCATTATAGCAAAATATGGATGTTGAGCATTTAAATGATCTAGATTAAGTAAATACTTTTAATAGCCATGGCTGATAAACCTCTTGAGATTCTCTCTTTTTTCCCTGGTTATTTCAGGAAACCTGCAGTTGTAACAAAGCATACAGTCGTGAACGAACCCGAGTCCGCCGATGAATGTGAGCAAGAGCATGTGGCTGAAAGTGCAAACGATGGCACTGTTGAAATAGACGAGATCCCAGAAGGTAAGAGCTCTTACACGGATGATGGGCAGATGCACAGTCTGCTGTAGACATGTGTGTTTATTGCGTTGTTTACTCTGTGCAGATGTAGTTGTAGTGAAGCCAGAACCCGTCAACAATGAAGGGAAAGATGAATTCAAAGGCCCCGAGTTTCGCAACAAAGGAGGGTGCAAAGTCAAAGAAGAGGGTCAAAGGAGGCGTCCTTGTGAGTCACTAGTTCAGAGACTCGTCTGTTCGTGGTGTTTTTTTCTTTTCTTTTGCTTTATTTGTGTTGTTTTTTTTTTTTTTTTTTCCCCTCTTTTGCCCAGCGGAGCATCTTCAAGAGATTAGGTGCTCAAGAGTTAATTGCACTGCGTGTGGGCAGCAAGTCAATCATTTCCAGAGGGACTCTGTGTATCAGCATCCCGTTCTCAAAGTTCTTCTTTGCAAAGTAAATATCCCACAACTTAGTCCAAGCATCAGCATGGCACTGATGTTTACGGTGTGTCTGAGGCGTTGGGATTAACACTTTGTTTTCCTTCCAGTCTTGTTTCAAGTTTTACATGAGTGATGACATCAGTAAGGATGACGATGGGATGGATGAACAGTGCAGGTGAGTCTGCTAAAAAAAATAAAAGAACAGAGGCGTAAGATCATCTTGAGTTTTGGGGGAAACAGTGACATTAGAGAAAACATCCCTGTGTGAATGCTTGTGGTTGTTCTGTAAGATGACTTGCCTAGCAGTTGTGTGGGCATTAATGAAACACAGCTGATCCATATCCTAAAGGACAAATTGTCTATACAGTGCCAATCAGATTTTTAGCCCTAGTATAGGGTTGATAATTGTTTTAAATTATGCCGCCTTATGCAAAATTTACTTTTCAGTAATTCTTTTTAGACATACAGTTGTCTCTTTAGAGACAGTAACACTAAGACAGGTTTGTGGATGTGAATGCACACTGTATTTCTTACATAAAAAGTCAGTAGACTCAATAATGTAAGAGCTGAGCAAAGGTTACTTCTGCAATACTAAAGACAAAAACCTGCAAGACGAATATAAAGATTATAATTCACAATAATAATTTTAAAAAGGCATAAGTAAATAAGCGAAATGCAGTGCAACCTTGATGTGCAGCAGAAAAAGTGACAACAGTGCAAGTAGTAGTAATTGTGCAAAAAACAGCGTAGAAGTAACAACTGACTGAGTTTGTGTGTTATGGCATAATGTGTAAGGTTATAGGCAGGCACTTAGCTGTGAATTGTTAACAGCTAACTTAGCCTTCTTTAAGTCTTAATGAGGGCAAGCTTAGTCATAAGCGGTTGTTGTGTCGTGAGAGGCTGGAATTGAACACTAGGAAATGAGAGTATTAGCTCACTCTCTCATGCAGCATTGTTTTCTTAGAGTTGTGGTAGAAAGAACCTAAAAATGATCATTTATTCCCCCAAGCTCTGTTATCATAGCCTCAACTTATGTGCATTATATTTCTCCTTTTAATTTATTATTATTATTATAATTATTATATATAATATTGGACAGTTTATTATTACATTGAAGACAAAAGTTTTGGTTGACTTACAGTAAAATGTCTCTTATTCACTGTGTGTTAAGGACCAGATGCAGAAAACAGATGCCTTCAATTTAATAACCCTAACAATCCCTTTGTCCTCTTTTAGGTGGTGTGCTGAAGGAGGTAATCTTATGTGTTGTGACTATTGTAGCAACGCATTTTGCAAAACATGTATTCTACGTAACCTTGGAAGAAAGGAGCTCTCCGGAATCATGAACGAAGACAACAAGTGGCGCTGCTACGTGTGCCAACCCGAGCCGCTTCAAGACCAGGTCGCGGCTTGCGACAAAGTTCTGAGAAACCTGGAATGTATGCAGAAGCCAAAGGGAGACCACGACAGAGCGAGACGCGACAGCATGAAGCACAAACAGGGCAAAGTGAAAAACACTTTAAACGGAAAAGATGCTAATTCCGACGGATCAGGGACGTTTACCTTTTCTTACAAAGAGTTAAAGGTTCCAAAAGAGCTGGTCAAAAAGACAAAGAAACTGATCGAGACGACCAACGGCCTGAACAGCACGTTTGTGCAATTCATTAAGCAGGAACCGGTCTACCTTGGTGATAACACCGTCCGACCCAGGCATTTGAAAGCGTTCAGATCCGTTTTGGCCGACTTGAAAAAGGTCCACGCGACTTTAGAGGAGGCGCTAGATGAAGAGTTCCGAGACCTAGAGGTTCAGAACGGAGAGGGGAATGGGTTAGTGGATAATGCGAAAGTGGCGAACGCAGTCCCCAATTCTGAGCATGTTGACAAGAGTAAAGATGATCAGGTGGTTCTGGATGGGAAGACGGATCAGGATCCAACAGTGTTAAAAGTCTCAGTGGATGAGAAAAACGTAGTGGAAGCGACAAATAAAGCAGTCCCCTCAGCGGAAAATACAGAGCATGGGTTTCAAGGAAACGAGGCGAATGCGAAGGTTGAAAAGACCGAACCTGACTGTGAGGATGACAGTTCAGCGGCTGGTGAAGCCTCTCTTGACAAAGACATTGTGTCTGTACCACCGTCTGTTCCAGAGGAACTCTTTGAGATGGTTGAGAGTCTTTCAGATTGTGTAAAACAAGAAGGTGACAAGGACTCTCTGGATTCAACAGACAGCACATCAAGTAAGACCTCTGACAAAAAGTCAACAGCATCCGGTAAGAGGCCTGCAAAGATGAGTAAAAAGCTTGTTATAAAGCTCACTCCTATCCCCCTTAAAAGTACCACTAAGAAAGACGAAAGCAAGATGCAGTCGAAAGATAAGGATGGTGCTCTGTCACCGGACGAAAGCCGGCGTTCACCCAGGATGAAGACGACCCCTCTACGCAAGTCGTCCGAAGGGAGGAATAAGAGTAGGTCCGATGATACAAAAGCGAATGACGAAGACTGCGACACTTCACAGATTGCAGTTTCTGTCGGAATGTCAGACTCCGACTCGGATGAAGTCCCAGAGGTCCTGCGCCAGGTAGAAGGCATGGAGGTCAGCTCAGAAGAACAGGAGGCGGAGCCTAACGGCAAGGCTAGGGGCAACAGCAAAGCGAAGAAGTCAGCTGATCGATCCTCTGAAAGGACGGCGAAGCGCAAGCTCATTGCGTCCTCCGATTCAGAATCGGATTCAGACGTAAAGTCATCCAAAGCGAAGAAACGAGCTGCCAAGAAAAAGAGAGGTAAAGAATCAGATTCATCAAATCATGACTCGGATCTTGAGAAGGAGATCAAGAGTCTGAGCAAGCTCAGTGCTGCGAAGAGATCTTCTAAACGAGTCAAGAAGCAGGCAAACGAGAGTAAGAAGGACGAGAACGAGAACAAGGAGAGCGACGAGAGCAAGAAGGAGAACGATAGCAAGAAGGAGAACGAGGACAAGAAGGAGAACGAGGGCAAGAAGGAGCAGGGTGAGAACAAGAAGGAGGGTAAAAAAGGTCCAAAGAGATCATTTGAGCGAAAACGGAAGTCACAAAAGTCTAAAGAAAATGCCACAGGAGAGTCATCCTCCAGTGACGATGAAGACGACGACGAGGAGGAGGAGCAAGCAGCAGACTCCGGACAGGATAGCGGCGATCAGCAGAAGATAAAACCCATTTTCGAGTCTGTGATGCCTCATGTGGACGCATTCCAGCAGTCATCAGGTCAGTCAGCCGAAAAAGATTAACGTCTTATTGTTTGTGTAGTAAATGTAGTATGACAAACACAGCACTTGATCGCTTTCCTGCACATCATGCATGGCGATGTGGATGTGCTAATCGACTGACATTAATAGAAATTATATATTATTTGACAATGAATTGGGGGACTTGATATTAAAAATATTTATTGTTGCACACGTGATTTCCAGTTAAGAAAATTACGGAAAGTGACTCAAATATTGTGATGCTTATACCAGAAGACTGCATCGTCATGTACTTTGCATGGATTTGGGTTTGAGATTGAAATATTAAAAAGCCCAGAAGTCATAATTTTAGCTTTCATTTAATGATATTTACATCTAGATTTGTTAAACAACTTAGAATGCCACCTTTGAGAATCCCAATGTTTGGGTGAGCGGAAGTATTGGAAAAAAGTCTCTAACTAAATAAACCACGATATTTGGTTGCTTTGGTTGACCCACTGGCATCACTAAATAGTTCAGTTCTTTTTTGGTGATGCTTTTCGTAGCTTCTCCCAGCTGTTTGTTTTTGGGGAGCGTCTCCGCAGGGACAATGCATGTCTTTAGTTGTGGACAATGTCAGGCAGGGACAATGTCATGTGTTTAGTTTTGGTTGGTGTTGACAGCGTTTCTGTAGACGGGATTAATTTTGCTTCTACCACCTTGAGTCCCATCAACAATAAAAGTTAGTTAGTTTGTTCCAGAAGAAGCCATCTTTCTTTTGTAGTCAGCCAAGTACGGAGAGTTCGGTAATTGTAAAGTGAATCATGGATAAGAAATCAAAAAAGTAGATGGGATAAAGATTAAAATCTAAAATATTAAGTAATCCCATTAAAATAGTAATATAAATTAAGTAATATTTATTGGTGTAGGTGTTTGTTTAAATTGATTCAGTAGCTTATTATTAGGTTATTTTAAAATAAATAATTAATTCTGCAACATAACTGAACATCACTTTACGCTGTCAAAACCTGCGGTTCATAATCTGGCACATTACTGCTCATAACTTCCCTTCTACTCAACATTTTGATGTAATTTATGGCAAGTTTAAAAAAATTTTGTCCAGGCAGTTTTTTGTGATGCTGGCAAAATCTAGCAGGACGCACATCCATACGGACAGAAAATCTTCCGAGACCCCAGATGTATGAAACGTAAAGATATTGATAGAATTAGTTCTGACCAATGTACAGACAAAACCTTTTTTTTAAAAAATTATTTAGACTAGGTTTAACTTCAGGCGAATACCAAAGGACTGGCAAAATTTCATTAAATTCTGTCAAGCCAGTTTTACAAAATTGACAGGACAGACAGATCTTTCTGAAACTGATTCGGTCCTCCAATGTATGAACATGTACAGACAAAACCTTCCATCTGTTTATATAGATAACTTTGTAGTAGTAGAACTTAAAGTTCAAACAAATGTTTCCATGTATTAAGCTGTTTAACACATCTGAGGTTTAACTAAAAGGAAATAAAACCTTAAATTCTGATCTGTCAGTGTTGTATTAAACACTTTCTCCATCCAGCGGCATTGGGGAAAGGAGGTACAATTCATTTCAGGTTGCCTCACACTAATGTTTCCTTTCTTGATTTCCTGTGGGGCAGCTATAATGGAATTGCTGATTAGTCACTGGGTATCATGTCAAAGGAATGTCATGGAGGGAAGATAATATATCATCATTCTGTATTGCATAGTTTGCTAGTACGGGTGTTTAAAAAAACAAATACAAATAAAAATCTGATGTGTTTTTTGGTACAGTGACATGAAAAGTCTGATTTTTTTTTTTTTTTCATTTATTATGAATTTAACTTCTAAACATTAAAACTTGTACAAATTAGTAAATCGTGACAAACCGGCCATAATTTTCTGAACATAGAAGGAATGCAAGGGGAAAAAGCTGATGTAATTGTGCCAGGCGCAGTACAGCTCAGAAGCCTTCTCTTTCAGTGTTTTTTTTTTTTTTTTTTCCCCCAAATGTTCAACATTGTAAATTTTTACTGACAACATCCAAACTATGAAAGAACATGTGGAACTATGTGGTTAGTCCAAAATAGGAGTCAACAGCCCTATTAGTGGAAAGAAATGCTCACTTGAGGAAAGGGAAAAGACAATCCATTGTTAGCTTAAGAAATGAATGTCTGTCAATAACTGTGAAGAACCCAAGGGCAGCTGCCAAAACTTTCAAGTGCTTTCAACTTTCGACTGGCTCTCATGACGACAGTCCCAGGAAAGAAAGACCAAGAGCTACCTCTGCTGCAGAGGATAAGTTTATTAGAATGACCAGCCTCAGAAACTGCTAATTTACAGCACCTTAGATTAGGGCCCACATAAATGCTTCTCAGAGTTCAAGCTTAATATTTAATATTTCAACATTCACTGTTCAGAAGAGGGCGGCACGGTGGTGTAGTGGTTAGCACTGTCGCCTTGCACCTCCAGGGGTCCGGGTTAGATTCCCGGCCAGGCTCGATTCCCGTCTCTGTGTGCATGGAGTTTGCATGTTCTCCCCATGCTTGGTGGGTTTCCTC
>JAQQZT010000002.1:11006809-11026161 GCA_030068275.1 Clarias platycephalus
GCCTCCTGGGATAGGCTCCAGGCCCCCCGCGACCCTGAATGCAGGATTAAGCGGTATAGAAGATGACTGACTGACTGTTCAGAAGAAACTGCGTAACTCAGTTATCATGTTTGAATTGTGGCAAAGAAACCATTACTTTGGAAGAACATCAAGTAGAAGAGACTCAAAAAAATCAATTAATGGACATTAGATTAGTGGATGACTGTCCCTTGGTATGATTTGTCCAAATTTGAGGAATTTGCGAGACGTAGTGTCAGACGGTTTCTGGTTGTGTGGTTCCCATTGTGAATCATGGAGCAGGAGGCGATGTGATGGTGTGTGGGTGCTTTGCTGGGGATGCTTTTGGTGACTTATTCAAAATTGAGGGCTCACTTAAGCATTTTGCAGCTACATGCTATTCCATGTGGTTTGCGCTTAGTGGTGGTTTTCCAACAGGGCAATGACCCCAGACATCCGTCTAGGTTAGGTAAAACCTAACCAAAATTCATCCGTTCCAAAACGGAGAATGATGGAGTACTGCATCTGGTCACCTGATCTAAATCCAATTAAGATGGTTTGGGATGAGAGTGAAATAAAAGTAGATGACAAGTTCTCAACACATCTGGAAACTCCTTCAAGATAGTTGGAAAGGACTGACTGAGAGAATGTCAAGAGCGTGCAAAGCTGTCATGAAAGCAAAAGGTGGCTACTTTGAAGAATCGAAAAAAATAACAGCATATGTTTTATATAATAAGTTTTTGTCGACTACATAATTCCATATTTCATCATTTTAATGACTTCAGTATTAATATACAGCGTTCATTTGATTGATCTTAGGAAATGTTAAATATTAAATGTTTATGATCTGTTGGCCATAATCACCGAAATTAAACCAAAAAATGCTTGAAATATTTCATTTTACATGTAATGAATCTAAATGAAGCAAATTTTCCCCATTATTAATTTTTTTTCGAGTTGCACTGTATATAACATGTATGTGAGCATGTGCAATCAATTTTTAACTCAACTAGTTAATCAGTGAGATTTACTCAGCGCTAATAAAAGATGTGATCTGAATGAATACAATCTAACATGCACCGAACCGAACAGCGCCTGTTCTGAGCAGTAGAGTTTAGACATGTGTACAGCTACACGCATTTGCCATGTTATCTGACTGAATTCCTTGGTTTTTTTTTATTTTTATAATCGAACAGGTAATCATGTATCACAGTTCCAAAACAACTAATTTCCAGGCCTTAGAGTTGCTGTTTAAAAAGTTTGGATTTTTGTTTTCAAGCGATTAAATGCGTGTTCACATCCTGATATGCAACACATCAGTCCCATCATAAACAGATGCTGAATGCAATGTCATTTCATATAGTCATTTCTATATAGATATTCTATACCAGAGGAGACCATTTATTATAATTATCAGCATCTTGTGTATCTTTTTTTCTTCTGACGTTAATGTGACATTTTTATTCTGTCTTGTTCAGGAGATGAAGCTCAAGTGAAGGAGGAACCCTCCCAGATAGTTGATGACGACGATGATCCTGAGAATAGGTATGAATAAAGTCTGTTTCCATTGTAATCTTTCAAACCAGTTCCACTCGATTCGAGGGGTAAATGTGTCTTAGATCAAATTGTCACTAGCTCATAAGGGCTCTTAAATACTATTACTTTGTTTTCACTGGCCTCTTTAATACAAATGACTGTCCAAGCAGACAGGTAGTCAGGAAGCAGAATTTTATGCTTTGCGCTACTTCTACGTGCTTGTCTGAGTGAGTAACTGCATCAATGAGCAGGTGCACAGGTGTTCCTATTAAAGTCTGTTCAGTAATATAGGTTAATGAATATTTCTGGCTCTCTCAAGCTGATAAGCGATTTCTGTTTTCATGATGTACATGCAGTCGGGTTCATAATTATTGCAACAATGTTTTTCCTTTTTTGAGCGGCGTTTGGCTTATGTACACCACCACATTTAATTTGCATTAAAACCCTCAACTCTTTTGAGGGTTTTAATTAGGGTTGCAACAACTAATCGATAAAATCGATAATTATCGATAATGAAATTCGTTGTCAACGAATGCTGTTATCGATTAGTTGGGCTGCTCACGTTACTGAGGAGCGCGACCACAAGATGCACAAATACACAAAGACACACACAGATACACACCCGCTCGCGCAATGGAGGTTACAGAAGCGTTTGCAGGAAAAAGCGCGCGCCCCAAGTCCTCCAAGGTATGGGAGCAATTTACATTAAACGCCTCTTATCGGGCGTTAAAATCGAGTGTTTTTTCTGGTGTTTGTAGCGTCCGGTGAGCGTGGATAAAGCGCTGAGGGTTTTCTACACATAAGAGTCAGTGAGAGTTTTCACACGGACTTTGGTGATGTGCGTTTGTCCGGCTGTGCATTTATACGGCCTAAAAAAAAAACGTTTCATGCAGCTTTTTCTTGCCGTTAAAATCCCAACGACTAAAACACTTCTAGTCTGTTTTCTTCACGTTCATTTTACACTTCGGGGGACCGGATATATCCCATGATCCTACATGCTATACATAGGGAAATGCGGAAAAAGAGCAAAATAAAGAGAGTGAACCCAGTAACGGCGATTTCTTTCTCTCCCTTCGTCGCAGTATAAGATTAATGTCTAGTATAGCAAAATGGTCTATATATGTTTTTTTTTTTTGTTTGTTTGTTTTTTATTGAGACAACAAAAAAAGGATAAAATACACGAAATAATGTATAAACCGTGAAAAGGATGTAGCAAGAGACACTTCAATTAAAAATATCATAATAATTTAGAAGTTAAAAATTGAGGTCATTCTTAACAACTGAATGTCAGTGTATTTTTAAAACTAATATATATATCTACACACACACTGTCAACTTGCCATCTGCAATTATTGTTAACAAAAATGTTGATTTACATAAAATAAGGTTTAAATGTCAAAATTAAAGATTGTTAAACTCTATATGTGTCTCTTGCATTTTTTTAAATTTTCTTTTTATACATAATACCCTGATTTATGGTTTTATATAGTTTAGCAAAACATCAAATTAAAGCATTCAGTTTTTATCCGATTAATCGAAAAAATAATCACCCAACTAATCAATTATCAAAATAATCGTTAGTTGCAGCCCTAGTTTTAATGCAAATTCAATGTGGTTGTGTCAATTTGCGTTGAAACCCTCAAGATGTGAGTTAAGTCAAGATTTTCACAGATTTTTGGTGACTCATAAACAATGGAACAAACTAACATAATTATAAACATAAGGAATGCTGAGTTTCCTTCCTCGAGATGCTTTTCCAGTTTATTACTGCAGCTGTCTTCAGCATAAAAGCATAATCTGTTGGGATGAGAGCAGATAACTGACTTGCACAGTAGTGATGGAGTGGGCGGGGGGGGTTAACTTTTATGAATCTTGATCCTTTTATTTGGAAATTGCAGTATCGCCACACTGACTCCAATATCGAATAAATATTTTACATTTATAATAGAGATGCACTGGTTGTTCGTTCAGTGACCAGAATTGGCTGGTTTTAAGTTTTGAACAGCCATGACTGGTGATCCAATCCACCTCAGCTATAAACAATTCAGAACACATACAGAATCGCCATATAAATCGACTCTGCCCCAGGTATCGTAAAATCATATCGGGTGGTGCTTACATGCTTATGCCACAACACTGCCTCCACAGTTTGACAGATAATGTGGTATGTTTTCTCCATTTTTAGCTCCATACACCATAACTCCATATCATTGTGGTATTGCGCAAGAACAGAGAGGCCAGATTAAACTTTGCCAGAGTGTTTGAACTGATGAAACCAAAACTTGCATAGACACCTTTTTGGACCTCACGTTCAGAGTTTCAGTGAACAGCTACCAAATGCAAATGGTATCTGCTTGATATTAGTCATGGAGTAACAAAGGAACAGGCCCCAACTGGCAATGCAGCTACTTTTCAGCCGTTTGTTCCATTATTTATGAGCCAGCCAGAGTGGCCTGGAGGGAGTGGTGTATGTGAAAAGGGCTATAATTCCTAAATGGTTAATGTTCCAATATTTATGAACTGGGTTGTTCATATGGTAGTCATTGTGGCAAATAGGCAACATGAGAGTCAATGATGGGTTTTCCCCAGGCGTGTACTGAACTTGACCAGGAGATTTTTATACTGTATCAATATAAATTTACTCAAACTCCATATTAAATATTCTAATATTTTGAGATCCTGGATTTTTTTATTTTCATTAGCTGTAAGCGATAAGCATAGAAATATATATATTTATTTATTTATTTTTTGGTTTGAAATATTTTACTTTACATGTAAATGAATCTAGAATACGAGTTAGCACAAAAATCGCCAAAAATGTGAGCATTGTCCAAAAGGAAAAAGAAACGGACCAGAACATCCAGTGCACCACAGCCCACCACACACGGAGCACAGCAGGCAGAGAGCCCAAGGTTGTTGATCCGGGTTCCGAATTCCCCAGATCTCGTTTCGAATGAGTACCCCTGGAATGCAGTGGACAAACAAGTTCAACCCATGCAGGCCTCACCTCGTAAACACAGCACTCAAAGGATGCGCCGCTAATGTCCTGGTGTTAGACACCACATCACACCCTGGAGGTCATGCTGCGGCCAAAGGGGAACCAAAACATTACAGGACTTAAAGTTTTATATATTGTATATTTGTAACATGTATATAATTTCCAGGCATTTGTAGTTTGTACAATATGCCAAATTTGTAAGATAATAAAATCCTAGAGATGTTCTGATATCAACTATATCAACATATGGGGAAATGAAAAAACAACAAACAATACAAAAAATCTCTTCTCAAGAGGCTTATAGTTGCTTTCTGCAAAAAAAAAAACCCCAAAACAATTATGTTCATATGGATTTCTGACTTTCATTTAATCTCTTTCAAAGAATTGCAAAGAAGATGCTGTTAGCTCAAATCAAAAATCAAACCAATTGCTCATCAGAGGACGACAGCTCCTCAGAAGATGAAGACTGCCAAAAAGACAAAGAGGAGAGGTCTTCAACAAAGGCGAAGAAAGAGGGCAGCTCTGAGGGTGAAGGTAAGGTCCCTTTAGGCAAAGAACAAAATACACAGTACTCATCGTTACAGCTTTCTTGTTTTGAAACTAAGTGTAAGTGACTTTACGGTTCGTGCGTGCATGCGTTTGTGACACTTTGAGGAAAGCTGTCTGATATTGCTGGCTAAATTCTGTAAAAAATGCAGTTTGACAGTGGTAGTTTAAGATTTTATAATTGTAGTATTTTTTTTTTTTTTTGCAATCTACATAATCTAATCCTAATAATAAATATTAATTTATAAATATAAATTTATAAATTATTTAACCAATAAAAAAAATATATAATTTATCCACACATTTCTTGAGCATATTTCTAAGGAGTTGTCAGTTCTGTCGGAGCTTAAATGTTTTTTTTCAGCTTTGTAGAGTCTTCTTTAAGAGATGACATTTTAGACCGCTAAAATGATACAAATGGGATTGAGAAGCAAAAGTGCAAAAGTAAAAAAAAAAAAAAAACTTGCTCAGGTTTAGGAAAACATAGTTTTCTAAGCTTTTTATGGTAGATAAAAAGTCTATCAGCTTTGGCTTCCTGCTTTAGTTATTGTTTTTTTTTTCTTATTTAATGTGATTATGCCTTCTTTTCCTGACAGAAGAGGAGGAAGAGGACTCGGACTCCGGCTCGGAAGTGGACGGTAAAAAGGCCGGCCGGAGACACAAACTGCTTCGCAAGAAACTGTCGCTTAGTGAGGGCGAGTCTGACAACGACAAACCAGCCAAGAGCAATAAAGAGGTCAAGAGGAGAGGAAGACTGAAAGGTCAGTGTTTCCCGAGCCTGAGGCCTCCATCAGGGGCGTAAATTTGCAAATCATACTTGGAATAAAAAAAAAGAAAACAATGTTATTATTTTCTCCGCTTAATGTTAAAATGGGTAGTATACACATGCTCTTGGATAATGCTGTTGTCCTGAAATCATATTTCTGTTTTTATATCTCTTACTTGCTTTCGGCAGTGACCAGCGATGATTCTGCTGATTCAGACTTCCATCGTTCAGGCTCCTCATCAGGGAGCGAGTCAGCGCTGAGCGAGGGAGCGAGTGAGGACGACGAGGACAGCAAGAACAACAAACGCAGAACGCGGTCAGTAGAGATGGGAATCACCAGAAACCTCCTGATACGATATTAGCATGATACCTAGGTGCTGATTCGATCTGTGTTGTGATTCTATAAGAGTATCACAATTTTTATGTTAGATTTTGTTATAATTTGATACAAATAATTTGCTGTTCTGCCAGCCAGTGTGTCTATAGTCAGTAGGATTATAGAGGAACATCAATTTACTGCCTCAAATGCCAACATACATAAATAAAAAAAATATATATAGATTTTGGAGTCAGTGTGGTGATAGACGAATCACGATACATGACTGAAATGATTCCCCCCACACACCCCTCCCCATCTCTAAAGGTTGGATAACTAAACTATGTAGACTTAATAAGTTTTAAGAATTAAACTTCTTACTGAACAAGATCCTTAGTTAGTTTAATTTAAAATTACCTTCAGTCTTGGCTGACTGATCTGGTCCATTCCTCCTGTCTAGCTATCTCTTTAAAACATCATCGCCTAGAAAAAAGGGACACGCCATTTAAATTCTGTTATCTTTATTTTTTCCTCTGATGCTAAACCTGATGAATGCGCTCTCGCAGATCCTCCAAAAAAGCCGAGAAAGACAGCGAAAGGAGTTACCAGAAAGAGAAGAAGAAAAAGCGGCGGCGGATTAAGGTTCAAGACGACTCCTCGAGCGGCAAGGTCCTGTCTATGTGTCTGTTGGCGTGCAGCACTGTGTGTTTTATCTACATGCTGAAGTGGCGCTGATGCTTTTTTTCCTTTTATTTATTTTTTCATTTTACAGAGTGCAGAGGAAGGGGATGATGATGAAGAGGGAGAAGGGGATGAAAAGGGCACGCCGAAAGGCCGCAAGAAGATCCGGAAAATCCTGAAAGTTGACAAGCTGCGCTCCGAGACCCAGAATGCTTTGAAAGAGGAGGAAGAGAGGCGTAAACGAATAGCTGAAAAAGAGCGGCTGAGAGAAAAACTCCGAGAGGTGAATAGACCGCAGTGACGAGCTTATTGGGAGAGATGGCTCAATAGGCGCAGTGACATGCTTATTGAGAGCGATGGCTCAGTGGTTAAGGGGTTTTGAATACACAATGTATGGATAAAGCACCCAGCTGTAGTTGAATTGGGGGGCGGAAATTGACACGTAATTTAATTTGATCACACCTTGTCAGAGTTTGGTTGCCATGTTGGGAGTAAAGTGCAATAAAGTGGTTTAACAAGCATGTACATAATAGAGTTCTTACTCGTTTAGACAATCGTGGTGGAGGAATCCTCACAGATCGCCTGTCCCATTACTACTAAACTGGTGCTAGATGAGGACGAGGAGACCAAGGAGCCACTCGTCCAAGTCCACAGAAACATGGTGACGAAACTGAAGCCTCATCAAGTGGATGGTGAGTCAGGAAGAATCAGTCGGTTAATATGAAAGTGTACTTAACACATCTGACCGATTTAGATGCTTTGTTTTGGAATGATCGTTAACTCTGAATGTGAAATGTCTTTTCAAAAAAAAAAAGTTTCTAGTATAGTGCATGAATCTATATATGATTTGGTTTTGTTCTGCAGGTGTGCAGTTCATTTGGGATTGCTGTTGCGAGTCTGTGAAAAAGACCAAGAAGTCAGCCGGGTCCGGTTGTATCCTGGCACACTGCATGGGTCTGGGCAAAACCCTTCAGGTAAAGTAATACAGATCGTGTTTGATTTGTCAGAATATTTGTTGGGGAACGTAGGGGGTTTCCTTAAATTTAAGAAGAGGGGAGAAAATGCCTTCTCATGCAGGTTGGGTTAACGACAAGCGGACACATGAATAAACCTTAAGGGTAATAGTGCTGACAACAAGAATAGAAAGCTGAGAAGATTTTTATTCACCTCGATTTATATAAACACAGATTGTCAGACTCACAATATTAAAGATTACAGATAGCTTTTATTTATGGCAGTGGCTGTTTAACTTGATGTTAAAAAATAGACCCTGAGGCTAGGACTGTGTGTTACTTCCTGGCTAGCGAGGGCAAAGGAAATGCTCTTTCCTCAGTGCTCGGTACACTGGTACAAAACTGAAGCGCTGTCACGTGCAACATTTTTAACAACTATGCTCGCTGATACAGCTCAGTGCACCCAGGTTGGCCGTCCTGACGCTCGAGTTTTAACTATCATTAGCGGCGGTTACTGCGGTCACATGTTTAAACTGTCATGAGGCACCGAAATATACCGCCTTTCCAAAAGTCAACCACATAGCTTTCACACTGTTCTGACTGTTCAGTACTTGTGGTTTTTGTACTTGTCTCTGAGGAAGGCGTTGCGCTGAAGGGAAAGTCCCCTAGGCCAGATACAGCTGTCATATGTAGGCAGTAGGTAAAGCTGTTCATCCGTCAGTAAGAGTTCAGCTGAAGGAAAAGGATAGGTGCTGTTCGCCCCTTCTACGCGTTTGTCAAACAATTGTTGCACATCATTTCACATCAAATCATTCATAATCCCTTACTTTGCTAAAAGTACAGTAAGAGCATACTAAACTCTTAACAACCAAGAAATATGATGCGGAAAGTGGTGGAGGCGCCATCGTATGAGGGCGTGAATATTGCTTAGCTGATATACGTCATGTGTCGTGTCTCAGGCGATGCATCGTCCGCACTTTTCCTGCACTGCCTGTTGAGTACGATATAGTTAGTGTTCTTCTGCGTTGTAGTTAAGGTTGTGAGAAATCTGAGCGATAGTAAGCGGAAGAGCGGCCAGGCGGTTTTAAAGAGCATCGATCGATCGATTGATTGAAAAGGAATACATTTTTTTGTACCGCGACTTTTTAGGACCTGCGCTTGCATATTTGACGTGGATTTCTGTGGCGCGTTAATTTGCCTCCATAATTTCTCATTGTCATTACAAATGTGTAATGAAGTTTAGTCTTACAAGACTGTTCATTATCAGACTGTAACTTACATTTGCTCATGTAATCACCCTTTACACGTAATCCACATTCAAGACAAATAAATCTGTTTGATTGCCAGTCGTACATGCCCGTGCCCGTATTGTTTTTCTTCTCACATATTTACTTGGATCGTTGTCCAAGTGCTGATCTGCTTCATTGGCATTAATTGCCTTATCTTCATGTAGGGACAAACCATGAGCAGAATACTGATGTAAATGCCACGTTCAAATTCCCCATTAGATCATTTGGTTGCTGTGTTATTCAGGATAAACAATTTTAAACAGGGATAAATGTCAAATTCAAGATGACTTGGGCAAGTAAGGATGTCTGCTAAATGTAAAAAAAAAAAAAAAAAAATTAGAGACTGTTTGTTTTAAGAGCTACAAATCGCTGAAGTATCATCAGTGCATCAGCTGTTCTTCTGTCGTCCTGCAGGTGGTGACGTTCCTCCACACCGTGCTGCTCTGCGAGAGACTCAACTACTCCACGGCTTTGGTGGTGTGTCCCCTTAACACCGTCCTCAACTGGCTGAACGAGTTCGAGAAGTGGCAGGAAGGCTTGAAGGATGAGGAGTGCTTAGAGGTAGAGAAGTGGTCTTGTGGAATGCATAGAGATACCAGTTATTGCTCATCTCCTGCATAAATGCTGTCCTGTAGATTTTCATGACCAGGTGGCATTCTATATATAAAATTAAATTATAATTATATCTTTTTCATTCAACCGTTTAGTAAATCAAAGCTATGCCAAAATCATAAAGATGTTGTGTAATAAAGTAATTAGGAAGAAAAGACTGTATGGAAAGGGGGAAAAAAATTAACAATTCCCCCTATTTCAGCCAGGAACTATTAACTGTGAAATAAACTCCATGGTTCATATCAGTCCTGATTTATTCTATGAACATAATACTAATTGAAAAATATTACTCATTATTTAAGTTTGTGCAATAATTTATTATTTATTGTATAACACAGTGTTAACATATTTTTACAAGGTTTTAACTGTCATACTTTATTTTAATTCCACCTTCAGTTCAAGTGAGGGTCAAACTGGTGAATAACTATAAATAACCCTAAATATAATACTATTAATGTTGATGGGTTGCGGTTTCCACTTTAGCATTTCAGCACTTTAGTATTTATTCAAGAAGCGGTATTAACTCAGAATTAGCATAAAGGAGCTCAATACAGAGGAACAGTTACCGTTCCCCTATATTTCAGATGCTTTACAATGTCCAAATATTAAATGGCTTGAATAATTGATTTATGGTTTTAAATACTGATCCTGTCAGCTGAGTAAAAGAATTCTGAAAAAAAAAACCTTCTTTTAATCTGAAATTCAAAAAGCTGTTTTATTTAATTATGAAATAAAACAGCTCTCAGACCTGCGCGCTCTAAAGTTGTGTGTTTGTTTATCAGGTGACCGAGCTGGCCACGGTGAAGAGGCCTCAAGAGCGAGCATACGCCCTGCAGCGCTGGCAAGAAGACGGTGGCATCATGATCATCGGTTACGAAATGTACCGCAACCTAACGCAAGGGCGCAACATCAAGAGCAAAAAGCTTAAAGAGACATTCCAAAAGACACTCGTTAACCCAGGTGAAGTGCAGTCAACAGCGGTTACTCTCGGTTCTCAGTGCTAGAGTGTTCTCTCAACGTTGCCACTAGGTGCGAATGTGTTTGTCCATGGTGTATGTGGGTACGTTCTTGATTGTGCTCAGCGTTTTAGTGATTATGATCCACTCCTCACACCAGGTTACTAAATCAGTTAGTAAAGATGAATGACTGAATGATATCTGTGCACTCTTGAGTTCATTCTTCACTTTTCTTGTTACTGTATTTAAGTTCTCCTGACTTTGATTTTTATGCATTTTGTAACACAACCGTTCGTGAATTTCCCTTCGCAGGTCCAGACTTTGTGATATGTGACGAGGGCCACGTGTTAAAGAACGAAGCTTCGGCCGTATCCAAAGCCATGAACTCCATTAAGACCCGGCGACGAGTGGTGCTGACTGGAACGCCACTCCAGAACAACCTAATCGAGTGTGGGTGATGCATTTATGGTTTAGTTTATAATTATTCTGGTGCAGAATAATAAAGGCCTGTACACCTGGGACTGCTATTAAATGTATGTTTTTTTTTTTTTTTTTTGTAAAGATAAAGCCTTGCGTTTTGTATGGTGCTTTGAGAAGTGCGGAGATACTGAAATTTTTTTGATATGAAGTACTGCATAATTAGATGATGAGTGGTCAGGATCCAGCTCTACTTCTAGACACATAGTTACAGCGCTAGGGTTTTAGTAGTCAAATATAAATGATCTTAATTAAAATATCTACCTTTTTTCCCCCCCTTAGACCACTGCATGGTAAACTTCATCAAAGAAAACTTGCTGGGCTCGGTGAAAGAGTTCAGGAACCGTTTCATCAATCCCATCCAAAATGGCCAGTGCGCCGACTCTACGATGGTCGACGTGCGCATCATGAAGAAGCGAGCACACATTCTCTACGAGATGCTGGCAGGATGTGTCCAAGTAAGCACATGGTTCATGACACCTACAGGTCTCAATCGATGCCCACATTTCGCAGCAGAGAGAGGGAGTAATGCTCCGTTTAACTTTTAAAGCTCATGATTTCCTGACAAGTTGATCAATCCAGTTCTCTTGAGCCCCTTTCTGTTGGTCCTTGATTTTGAGAAATCTGCTGATATTCACCTTAGCTGAAATGGCACTAAAATACCCTCCAAAAACATCCCCCATTTGCTATCGACGTTCTAACATGGTGTGGTGTAGGGAGTGAGGAAGAGCCGGGAGCTTGTCCAGTAACCCCAGGTATAGCCGATTAGAACAGAGAGCCAAAAACTTGCCTTTACTCTCCTTTGTTCTGACAAAATAAAATATGAGTCCAGTATCTGAGAGTACATTCAATATGTTGTAAGCGTCGGGAATATAGAATACAACGATCACGCATTACATTGAGGAAAAAGTTTAGCATTAGTTAAATCAAGCATCAGCGTAGCACTTTTCTTCTTTAAATACATTCAAGTTTAGTTTACTGTAACCAAAAAAAGGGCTGCCACCTTGTGTCGTTATTTGGCATATTACCATATAGCCACATCTCTAAGCTTTTGATCTTTACATGTATAGGAGAATGTATTTTGTATGAAATACACAAGCGATGTAACCATCAAATTATAGGCCAAACTATCATGTTAAACCTTGGTATCGATAAGTAAATAGCCAGATAAATCCAACAAAATAAATCCTTATATTTTGTTTTGTAACCCATTTCAGAGAAAAGACTACACAGCACTTACCAAGTTCCTACCACCTAAGCACGAGTATGTGCTGGCGGTGCGGATAACGCCCATGCAGTGCAAGCTGTACAGATACTATCTGGAGCACTTTACAGGTAAAGGATTATCCTTGCATGCAGTAAGCTTCTCTTAGTTATCTGCTTTCTAAATATTGCCCTGAGAAAATGTCATCTTTTGTGATGACAGCTCTTTAACTTTTTTTCTTTCTTTGTCCGATCGCTTTATTTTCTCTCATATTTAGCTGGCTTCCGCATCAATCACTATTCAATAAATTAACTCACAATCTTCTGACCGTTAATAAGACTAGTTGAGAATGGTCCAATAATATGAGCCCAAATATTTAAAAACAATATTGATCCGCTAAGAACAAAAAGTGGGAGGGTTCAGGGGGCACAGTACAGCGCCCCAAAGATGATTTGAAAAAATCCAATTAGAGCTCAGCCTCAAATCACATGCTTTTCAAAAATGTACGTGCCTACATAGACACTCGTTTGTGAAGTGAACGTAAATACAGTTTAGATTTTTTTTTATGATAAATTATATAAAGAAATACAGCGAAATGTTGTGACTAAATGACTTTATTTCATTATTAAAATAAATAATTATTATGTTAAATAATTACATGTTAAAGTAGCATTTTTCTCTGCCTAACTATAAGGGGGCGGCGCCCCAGCGTCCCTCATTGACCGGCCGCAATTGGTATCTTAGACACCCTGTGGGGTTATGTCATGTTCTAACTTGGATGTTGCTGCTTTCTAAAGTAGATCTGCAGCTGGGGATTGCATGGCAGCTGCCGTGGATCTGCCTATCCAGACAAATTCCCACATCCTTTTTTCCCCTAATGAGGAGTTTTGGCAGAGATTTCCAGCAGGTGTCTCATTACGCCAGCTGGACGCTGTGGCACGCATTTTTTTTTTTTTTTTCTTTTTCTCAGGCTGCGGGATAGTGTATTTTATGCCGTGCATTTTGTTCCCAAGCAGGACTGACCTCCAGGTTCAAATCAGACTTAATTTATTGCTCAAGTTCAGGCTTGCTTTAATTGGGTCAAATTTCCCTCCTTTTTTTTCTTTCTTTTTTTTTATTTTTTATTTTAAGTAAAGTGAAAAACATAGCCTAATATTTCTTTTTGTCAGTATGGGTTAAGCAGTTATAATTTCAGAGCTTTTTTGTGCCGTACATTTGGCCAAAAATAATCTCAGCATTTGTTTTAATAGAGAATGCTTTCACGCAGACAAAACATCACGTGCATAGTTGAGAACATGGCTGTAAACGGTCATGCAGGTCACAGTAAAGTGTAGCTACTGATAGACCTGGTATTATATGTTAAAGAGCAAGGAAAGTTAAACTCCAGATCTCACTAGAATTAGAAAATGGTGTATAATAACAGGCAGGGAGAGAATTTAATTCATTAGTCTAGCTCACCCTGCAAGTGATTTGGTTTCCTGGAAATCTAATTGACTAGACTACCAAGTAGTAGCTTGTGTAATACAATAATTTTTGCTGAGCTAGTAGAGTGTGTTAATACAGGCTAAGGTAAATGAACAATTGATCAGACTTGCAAGCTTTATAACGAGAAGTGTGCACTGAAGCCTCAGAGCATCCACATTTGCCTAAAGTTTGAAAACGCGTAGCAAGTGAAAATTCTTATTTAGTAGTTCAGCTTCATATCATACTGTCACAGCTCAATAAACTGTCTCTTTTACCGGGCAGGTGTTGGTTCTGCTTTGGAGGGGGGGAAAGGCCGGGCAGGCACGAAGCTTTTCCAGGATTTCCAGATGCTCAGCAGAATCTGGACACATCCTTGGTGTCTCCAGTTGGACTATATCAGTAAGGAAAACAAGGTAAATGAACAAAAGCACACGACTGGCGAGCTACGAGCCTCTCTTCGTTCATCAGCACTAAAACAAACCCAGGGAACACTGCAGTTTCCTCACAGTCATCACGTTCTGCGCACGGGCAGGCGGGCATGCCGAGCACAACAGCAACCTGGTAGCAACCTGTGTGTCAAGTTGATCTAACCAGAAAACATGTTTTAGATTTGCTTTTCTGCACTGACAAAATATTTTTGGTTAAAAAAAAAAAAAAAAGATTTCTTATTTTATACATAACTTTGCCATATCTTATTTTGTAAGTCTGGCTACTTTAGTATTGAATACGTTATGCAGCGTTTCAAATCCATACCGATAACGAAAAGACAGGGCGTCTCACATTGACAAACACTTTTTTCTATATTTTTTCGGAGAAATTGAAGAGCACACCCTAAATGACTGGATATCACAAGCTAGTGGCATTAGCCAACTTGTGACTTGTCACTGAACCCAACACACACAAAAACCATATGCTTTCATGTTACCAGGAGACGGTAACAGCAAAACAAACACGGGGACCGCGCCCGATTGGTTCAAAGCTTCGGCATTTGCGACCCAGCTCCCCCCTTGTCTGCGCGGTCGTGATGGTTCTTTGAATTGACGTTGTACAGGCATTTCATGCTCCTGCCCCAGCTCTGTTAATTCGGCCTCTTTAAAGGAGCTCCACTCCAGCCGTTATTGCATGTCTGCTATTTTTCACGCTTCTTGATTTTCTGTGACGAATGTCAACACCGGCTGGCCCAAAGATCTGCAGGCCAGTGCCGACTCCAGCGCAGACTCCACCTGATTGTGAATCGCGGCTATAATCAGAGTGAAAGTCTGGCTTTAGTTAATGTAATTGAGTGGCTCTTCTCAGTGCTAAATTTAAACCCAGTTAGATTTGGCTAAACATACAGCCAAATACCATTTCTATAAGACACTGAAAATGAGAAGTCGTTATTTAATCCAAAAGCGTTGATGAAAAATGCTGTCTGACATTGTGCGATTCCCGTGCCTGTCTCATCGCAGTCATTTGGGTTTTATTATTTGAGGAAGCCAAATTGTTTAAAATAGTTGAGTCTATAATGTAAATGTTTGAATGCTCCAGGTTCAATGTTGTGATGGATTATGATTTAAGCTGCGTTGTAAGCTTAAAGCATTGTGTATTGTTCAGCTGTCTATTAAAAATGACACATTTGGTCATAACAGTAAATAAATTGTCATAATGTCAAGTATCATTGATGCTGTAAAAATATTTACTTTTTTACATTAATGTTCTATGTTTTTTCATGCATTGTGCCTTAATGCTCAGTAAATTAATGTTATTGATAACCCAAGGTGTAACCTCCTGTTTTAAGGGTTACTTTGATGAGGACAGCATGGATGAGTTTATCGCCTCTGAAACCGAGGAGTCATCGATGAGCCTGACCTCTGAAGATGAGAAACCAAAAAGGTCAAAATTCTGTTTCATTTTGCTGTAAGTTCGTTGCATTTAGTCCTCACTATGCTGATGTGATCCATGTTGTTTTATATATCGCATGCAGGAAGAAGAAACGGGGGAGAGGCAAAGGCGAGAGCTCGGACAAGTCCGACAGTGACGAGGTGGAGGTGATTAAGGAGTGGAACACAAGCTCCCGTGGAGGAAACCCAGAGGGGAGGAACAGAGCAGAGCCTGTAGAAGAAGGTAAGTTAGGTCCGATTGATCGCGTTCTCAATTTAAGGGCCCTGTATTGTTTTCTCAGCAAACTAACCTGACTAAATGGTGACAACAGATATATTTTATTATTTTATGATTTGAAAGGCAGGTGGATACATTTTGTTTCTAGTGATATTTTATATACAGTAACTGATCTAAGCTAGTACAGATGAGAAAATATATGCATGCATCTCTGTCCAGTGGTCTATAAAATTTGTTTTATTATGCTCTGTGAAAACTCCCACATTTCTGATATGATGTTTTTAGCGTTAGTAGGTAGCGTTTGTTCTAGGGATTTTTCCCTCAGTTAAAAAATTAAAATAAATGCATGACTGGAAACTGATGCACATCAGTGTAGGTTCATGTTTAAAAACCTATTTTTTTCCCGTTTATTGTCTCTGGTATGGTGTTTATTCTGTGCCTGGTGCAGTTCAGTGAAATCCGTTGCTATGTCTATATATTTATCTAAAGTCACTCGCTGAGTAAATTTTGCTCATAAACTTTTGCAATTTTAATAAAGCAGGTAAAGGATAAAAGTCTGCTTTTGTATCTTCTGGCTTCTTCGGAAACTTGGGAGGGCGAGAGTGTATAGCACTTTGAAGTCACTGGAATTGTATTATAAATATGCAAGTGTGTTTGTGTGTGTGTATTAGTAGTTCGCGCCAGCAGTTCAGGCCCGGGCAGCCCGTCTCCTGACTGGTACAAGGAGTTTGTGACCGAAGCAGACGCCGAGATTCTGGAACACTCCGGAAAAATAGTGCTTTTGTTTGAAATTCTGCGAATGGCAGAAGCCCTGGAAGAAAAAGTGTGAGTTTGAACTGTTTGATGTTTTCTTGTGCCATGTCATTTATTCTGATCGTGCATGGTTTAATCGAACACACTGTCTTTTCAGTTTGGTGTTCAGTCAGTCTCTCATTTCACTGGACCTCATTGAGGATTTCCTGGAGTTAGCCGGCAGAGCAAAAGAGGAAGAGAAACCCTCTCCTTACAAAGGTAGGCAGTTGACTGGCACTTTGGAACGCCTGCACCGAAGGATTACAATGGATGACTGTATCTCAAGTAAACCGAGAAAGATGCCGTCTCTTCTTGATTTGGCTGGTTTCTTTTCCAATAAAGCATATAGTGCGTGTGTAGATATGCATAATTTATTTTAAAAATATGTGCTCTGGATCTAAGCATTTAAGCACATTAAACGTCATGCAAAAGATGCCTTTTTTTTTTTTTTTCCTATCCCCCATTCAAACAAACAGTAGCTTGATGAAACCAGCTGTCTCTTTGACAGAGCCTGCACTCAGTGGCACAATTGTTGGCAATGAGCTGTATGTTATGAATGCCTCATTGTACATTAATAAGACAGATTGGTCTACATTACATTATGTTTGTTTAAACCGAGTGTAGTTGCGGTATAGTTTTTTAAATTTATTTTTTAAGGCTGAACTTGTTTGGTCATCTTTTGACCTAGAACACCGCTCAAACAAACATCAAATCTCGTACCTCCGTTCTTATGTTTAAAGACCGAGTTAAAAGGTTGGTGGTCAAATTTAAGAGCCCATCTTTTACTTTTAGTGCACATCTGACACGGATCTAAGTTAAAAGGTCTCAATTTCACACACATCCTACACACACTTGGGCCCAAAGCCTCTGGCATAAGGTCATTTTCCTAATTAAACTTCAGCAGCTGTTTTTGCTTTCATTTTGAAAATGATTAGACCTTTACTTTTTTCTTCTTCTTTTTTCCTCCCCTTTCCCCTCCCCCCATCCCAAAATGTTTGCTTAAGGCTTTGCAATTTGTAATGAAAAGATCACAGAGAAGTAATTGGAACCATACTGTAATGTTAGTTATGAACACGGTCACGGGGGGAGGCAGTAATATTAAAGGCCAAACATGAGTACCCTCCACTCGGCCACCTATCTGTGTGCATTCTTTACCTAAGCTGTACATGAACACAGCTGGCTCATCAGGAATTATCACGCTGCTTCCAACACACTGGTTTTGTTATGACTGGATAATCTTGTTTGTTCTCTGTAAGAAACCTTAAGCAGCACTGTAAGAAGGCCCTGGCTGCTCAAATTGTTATTTTGTGAGGCGTTTGTACAAGTTTGTACAAAGTGAGTTAGTGCTGACCGGCTGTAATGTTATTGTTTTTTTTTGTTTTTTTTTTTGAAGGTGAGGGCAAATGGTTCAGAAACATTGACTACTACCGTCTGGATGGTTCTACTAATGCCATGACTAGGAAGAAATGGGCTGAAGAATTCAATGACACCAGCAACGTTCGGTAAACATTTTTCTTTTTCCGTTGGCGTTCACCAGCCAAAGTCAACTCCTTTTGCTCTTTATCTGCTAGGGGAAATGGTGTCAAACATCTGAAACGCCTTCAAATGCGTCATAAAAATGGCTTTGAATGCCTCATATGTTACATATGTACCCTGGCTAACTACAAGCACAGTTCAGGTGAAGCTGCATGGACTAATTCGTTTGCAGTTCAGTCTAAGCTGATGACTCAAATTTCTGTTTTAGCAACTATGATTTAAAAAAAAGACCCAAATTGTACTTTCTTTCTTGGAAAAATGGTTCTTAATCAGGGGATAGGTTTTGTAGAACACTTTGGGTTTTCCTTGTAGAAATGATGACACATAAAACCTCTTTAGCTAGAACCAGTTAAAGCACTGTCTTCATTTGTTTCATAACCTTTAGGATACAGTTCCTCCTGTGCCAACAATATACAACGAACAAAACAGTTCTGCAAATCAAATGAGTAGCATATATTTTAAGATAGTAAAAACATTTTTCTTTTCCCTCATTCAGGGGTCGTCTTTTTCTCATCTCCACAAGAGCCGGCTCTCTGGGAATCAACCTAGTGGCAGCAAACAGGGTCATTATCTTTGATGCCTCATGGAACCCATCTTATGACATTCAGAGCATTTTCAGAGTCTACCGCTTTGGCCAAGTGAAAACGGTGTACGTCTATAGGTTTTTGGCTCAGGTGAGGAACGCTTTTATTATTATTTTATTATTATAATTTTTTTAGGAAGTGAGATTTGCAATCAGGCACAAACTTGTGCTCTAGCCATTTATGGACATGTATGAGGTGATGTATGCAAGAAGAGGGTTGATGGTGTCTTACATTGTCCTGTGGTACAGCAAGAAGAGTGGATATACAGTGGGGCAAAAAAGTATTTAGTCAGCCCCCAATTGTGCAAGTTCTCCCACTTAGAAAGATGAGAGAAGCCTGTAATTTTCATCATAGGTATACCTCAACTATAAGAGACAAAATAAGAAAAAAACACATTGTAGGATTTTAAAAGAATTTATTTGTAAATTATGGTAGAAAATAAGTATTTGGTCAATAACAAAATTTCATCTCAACCCTTTGTTGGCGATGACAGAGGTCAAATGTTTTCTGTAAGTCTTCACAAGGTTTTCACACACTGTTGCTGGTAT
>JAQQZT010000002.1:11053222-11067693 GCA_030068275.1 Clarias platycephalus
TATATATATATATATATATATATATATAGAGAGAGAGAGAGAGAGAGAGAGAGAGAGAGAGAGAGAGAGAGAGAGATACAGTATAGTACAGTATACATACATTTTATATTAAGCTACAGTGTATAACGTGCACTGATGCACAGCACATAAAGGATTTTGTTATATACTGTATATACGCATATATACAGTTAAAAAATGTTCAGCAGTTGGCATGATGCAATAAATGAGGCATAGTACAAAGAAGTGACACTGACAGGTGCACCAAAGTGCAGCTCTGTGGCTCCGAGGGAAACCGTGTGTGTGTGTGTGTGTGTGTGTGTGTGTGGTGTTCCTCACCGAATCTGCTGTGATCCTGCCTGGTGCCGTGCACTGTGCCGTTGGGGAAGATCTCCAGCTGAAAGCCGATCCTGCAGTACAGTTGCCTCCTGCGCAGGAAGCCTTTGAGATGATCGAAGTCTGTGAGTGAGCCGCGCCGCAGTCTGCCCTCGATCAGCCCGAGGCGCTCGTTCAACCCGGCCGGCGAGTCGGACAGCGGCGTGTTCCCGAGCGCCGTGAAAGTCGGTAAATCCAGATCGATGGTGCCGAAGAATCCGCCGACCTCCGTCATGGTGCGCGCCGTCACTGTGACCCGATTCAGAAAGTCAGCACGTGGCCGCGCACGAGCTCAGCTTCATCCGCGCTCCCCTCGCTATTCGCGACTCGCTGATGCCCGCTTATCGTCTCCAATCAGCCTCTTTATATACATGCTCCCCGTGCATTATCAGCTCGGATATTCAACAACCCCAAGCCACGCCTGACCGGCATCCCTTCTTTTGCGCGCGCCAATTTGCGTGCCGCACGCAGAAACACGCGCGTGACTACAAGATGTTTCTTTTCTTTTTTTCTTTTTTCTTTTTTTTGGCGTGTGTGTGCCGTTGCGCGCGCGAGCTGTAGCTACTTTTCTACCTCAGCAACAGCAAAAAGGGGAAACGGGTTCATACACAAGTATGAATGCGCTCATGCGTAACGGCTGCTGGACCGAGTGTCCGCGCACGCACATCGCTCTCAGTGCTGCCTGCAGCCCCTCAGCATGTGAACTTCACACACACACACACACACACACACCGACTGACGCGCTCAAGCACTTGGTTTGATAGCGCAAAGTTACGAGTCACTTAAGAAACCGAAATTTGGGATTTTCCCTTCTTTTTTTTGCTTTTAATGAGAGTTTTTCTCCACCTCCCTGACAGCAGGTGCTTCCCGATCTTCTCCCTACAGCGCCGTGTCTCCCCCAGTCTTCCCATACTCTAGCCTTAAAAGAAATGGTGGGAGGGGGGGATGTGGGGTCGGAGTAATGACGTGTTTTATTAAAGTTGACCGATGCTGGGAATGTCTGGACCGAGAAGCAGACGGAATTTCATAACGTGCATAACGCAAGCATTTGAAATAAGAACTGCAAAGTGTATACAGATTACAGGGCTATAGTCACGCTAACTCACTCTCTCTCTCTCTCTCTCTCTCTCTCTATATATATATATATATATATACCTTCATGGTTGATAGTTCTCAGTGCTTTATGGGTTTCCTCCCACAGTCCAAAGACATGTAGGTTAGGTTAATTGGCATTCCCAAATTGCCTGTAGTGTGTGTATGAATGTGTGTGTGTGTGTGTGTGAGAGTATGTGTGTTTGCCCTGTGATGGATTGGCACCCTGTGCCCGAAGTCTCCTGGAATATGTTCCAGGCCCCCTGTTACCCTGAATACAGGATAAAGAAGTATAGACAATGAGTGAGTGAGTATATCACATGGTAATATAACATAGTTACAAGCACATACAGGCAATTTAACCTCATTCCATAGACCTACTCTCATGTTTTGTTTTGTTGTTGTGACAGGAAAACGGAGGACTCCGAGAAAACCCCACATGGACAAAGAACATATCGGACTCCGCAAAGAGAGTAGCCTGAGCTCAGAGGCTCCAATTTTACACCACAATTTAAAACACCATGATGGCATCCATTTTCAAAAAAGCCACAATATCTATATCTACATACATATCTATATCTATATATAGTGTACACACACACCCACACACATGCACAGTACACATGCATAGTACATCATTCATCTGCGAGGCTGTTGCTGATTCAGTATAATATGCATTTGCAGTCTTTCATTGAACGAGAAACGATGTCATTGCACTGATTTTAAACAGGTCATCTTTGCATGGAAATACTGGCAATAGTTTTTTAAAAAGAGGAAATTCTAACAACATTTGGAGCATTGGAAATTATTTAGGATTTGATTTGGAGCTGTGAATTTGATATACACCATGTTCAACAGGCACTGACTTGTGCAGGATCAGAGCATGCTGTTGAAGGCCATGCGTTCTTACATGTCTTTTTGGAGATGTAATATAAACAAAGACAGATTTAATTAGGCATTGGCAGCAGAAGAATATCCATGTTGGACTGTGGAGTCCAAAAATAAAAAGGCTTGAACCAGGAGCATGATTTAAAAGTAACTGGTGCAGGTTTATTGTTTTAGGAAATCCCCAGCCGCTGGCCTAATTTATCCGAATGGCATGAAGCACATCCTTAAGACAGAGCAGAAGTTGTTTTTATTAGCCCATCAACGCTAAGTAAGAACACTGTGCTTATGTTACACACCTGGTCATTTTGGTAACCATACAACTATTTTGCAAGCAAGATAACAAGTGTTGTTCACTCAAGCATGAGAAAGGGAAAAAAAGTAATGCTCAATTCTGATCTTAACCTTCATTATCAATTTGCGTTTTAATTCTTGATGTCTTTCTTCCCACAGATATTCTCTATTCTTTTGTTTGTACCTTAGCATTGTACTATTTTATTGTAGCAAGATTATTTTATGCCTTATGCATGATTATTTAAATAGTATGAAACATGTTCAGGTCTTGAAATTCTTCTAGTTCATTTGTTCATCAGATGAACTAACTCTGTTGCATGCACTAATAATAACAGGAGGAAACCTGGAAACAAATTGAGACAACCATTCAGCCTACTCGATTCACCCACACCATTTCCATTCACATAACCAACCGATGCCTTTTGAAAGATACTAAGTTCAGTCTTAAGGTGAAGGAAGGACTTAAATTAGTCATGGGCCGTGACTTGCACTGTCCTTGATTCCTGTCCTCACATTCAGTGGATGCATGTTCTGTTAAATCTGAAATGAAACCTACAAAGATGCAAGGAGGCCAAAATATTCAAAAATTAGGTATAAAATTCATTGGAGAAGTAATTATATATCCTGAAAACCTTTTAAGAAACACATTAATTGATCAGCCAGTTATGTGAAAGTAGCAGGAAGCATAGGACCGTGCAAGTACAGGACAAGAGCTCTTGGTAATGTTCACATCAAACATCAGAATGAATAAAATGTGACTTTGGTTTGACCACGGCTTTCCCCCCGATTTTCTCCCTAATTTAGTCATGTCACATTAAGGCTACTACTGCCACTCAGCCAGGAGGGCCGAAGACTATCACGTGTTTCCAGCCGACCGCATCTTTTCGAACTGCTCACTCACGCACCGTTGGGGGCAGCGTAACACACTCGGAGGACAGCGCAATCCGCTCCTTCCGCTTGTGTGAGCTCACAGACGTCCCTGATTGGCTGTAGATTAATGTGGGAGCACTAAGTACCTCCCCTCTAAGAGAGCTTGGCCGATCAGCTCTCTCTAGGCCTCCGGCTGTGAGAGGTAACAGCATCACCCGGGAATCAAACTCGCGATCTCCGGATGATAGGGCGAGCACTTTACCACTGCGCCACTCGGGCAGGTTTAAGTATTTCAGAAACCATTGATTTCATGGTATCTTTTTAGGTACAGTACGTAGGGTTTGCACAGAATAGTGGAAAGAATAAAACACAAACCTTGCGATTGGAAACACCTTGCTGATGATTAAAGGAGGAAAGTGGTCAAAGGAGAATGGCGAGACTGATCTAACAGGAAGGCTAACGTAGCTCAAACAACCACTGGTCATTCACGTGTCGCAACCAGTTTGAGATGATGTGTGCATTGTGACATGTTGGAATTAGCTATTATAAGGTGAGAAAAGTGTTGGATTGAAGAGATGCCTGTTTTCAGCAGCGATCCTCATATAAACTGCTTGATTGATGCTAAAGCACTCAGTGTGGGAAAGGAAAACATTTCCCATACACCTGGTTTCAGTGCTTATTGTAGCCCATGATCTCTGCTCTACATAAACAGAAGTGAAACCTGATGTGTTCTGCTGCTGCTGTAGTCCATCCACCTCTACATATGATATGTTGTGTGTTCTGAGCTGCTTTTCTGCCTACCATGGTTATAAAGAAATGTTTTTTAACGCAAGCTCAAACCAGACTGATACTTCTCCCTTTACCTCTTTCATTAGAAGGTTATTTCCACCTTTAGGTTTACTTACACATTGTACTGTAGATGATGTGATGGATTTATAATGTCCTAGAGGAAAAAAAGGTTCCAAACATGTCTAATGGATAAAGAATATAAAAAAAGATAATTTAATGGGTAAGAACTATATGGTGGTGTAGTGGTTAGCACTGTCGGCTTGCACCTTCAGGGTCCTGGCCACATTTCTGTGTGCATGGAGTTTGCATGTTCTTCCAATGCTTGCTGGGTTTCCTTCCCCAGGAAAGATTAGGCTAATTGGTGTTCCCAAATTGCCCGTAGTGTGTGTGCCCTGCAATGGATTGGGACCCTGTCCAGGGTGTAACATGCCCTAAGTTTCCTGGATAGGCTCCAGGCCCCCAGCGACCCTGAATACAGGATAAACCAGTATAGACGATGAGTGAGTGAATGAAATAGAAGTAATAATAATGTTATTTCTGTTAGTCTTTCGGCTGCTCATGTCGAGGGATTGCACAGCAACTTGGCACAGGTTTTAGACCGGATGCCCTTCCTGACGCAACCACTTTAATTTTTATTCGGGCTTGGGACTGGCACGGCATCCAGTGGCTGGGAATTGAACCTGGGACTTCCACATGGTAGGCAAGAGACCTACTACTGAGCCACCAATTCCCATAGAAATAATAATAATGCAAAAATATATTTTTTTCTGGTAATCATTCAGTTCTAATTTTTACTCAGCTACTCATTTTAAGTTTAATTTTAATGAGAAAATTAAAATTAAAATTAAAATTGGGTTTAATTAGAAATTTCCAAGTCAAAAAAGTAATGACCTGAATGTACTTAATGACCAAGTTATTACATATAAATATATATTCCAGGTACTGGGAGCATGAGAAATCAGTTTTACACAAAAACTGGCCACCAATTTCGCCAAGCTGTGTATTACAGTTACAGTTCTAAGATTGATGGTTCTGGTTATATAAGTAAAACTGAATATTACTATATTAGAACAGTTCTAGATTTCATCTCAAGCATTTTCTGTGCAATACCATAACCTGCCACTAGTCCGCATTGAGGGTGGCCTTGAGTGTGGATGCCATCTTTAAACGCCTCTCTTTCAAAGAACTTAACACTACCCATGGTGCATTCGAAAGCAAATGTTCTCCCTCCGGTCCTGGCGTATGATATCATCTGTTCTTATTTTACCTTTGTATCGGGGCTGCGCCCAGAAAAATGATCCGCAGCACAGAGTTATTTGCAGAGCTGGGTTCTGTGTTATTTTATTTCGTTGCGGAGACATAACATGCTGGGTCTCCCCTTTCACGCAGGTGGTCCTCCCTGCCTCAGTCAAAGCCAGGCGGCACGCACACCCATGGCTGAGTGAAGACACAGACAGATGTATGCGAATTTAGGTAATGGTGTAGCGTTTCAAGGGCCTGCTTAGCTTGGCTGTCTTGCATAAAGATAGCGTTAATTAATGTGTTTGCTTTGCCTTAAGCTCTTCAAAAATAAAGTGTTCCATCTCTCGCCGAGCCACCAGTTGGTGAGGAAAGTTGTCTTAAACCAACATTTGTAATACAAATTAGTTTCTTGTGTTAGTTTTATATATAGAGAGAGAGTGAGAGGGTGAGGATGGATTGTGTCATGTGACCCCAAAAGCTCTTCCCGAATAATGCTGAATTTCTTCAGCATACTTGAACATTTTGCTTTGTGTCACTTGGGAATCTGATGCTTTTTTTTTTTCTTTCAATTTGTGGTTTGCTTAATTTCCAACCATGTCTGATCAAATCTACATGGATAAAAGACCCAAGGTGTATGATAAAGTGTATATCAGAATCTGTATGATCTGTATGATGCATTAATGAATTGAAACAGGGTTATCACAGTGCGGACAACTTGAACCGATTTAAACAGCAATTCTTAAATACGAACAGCGAATCAATGAGATCTTCTTCAAAGGTTTCCTCTGAGCAGCGTCTAAAGGCCGCAGTGATTTAAATAGGTAGATCAGGGAGTTAACATATGTAATTATGTAGTTTTGAATCAAGACACTGATTATGTAAAGTGTCTTTGCGTGATCACGGAAAAGACTGCATCTGAGCGGGAGTGTTATTCTTTCTCCAACATAGACCAGAGATTTAGCCTCAAACAGATGTTATAAGCCCTTTGTAGGGCCCTTGGCACGGAGCCAGGCTCTACCTATCTTCGCAACTATTTACATGGCAATCCAGCTGGTCACCCCCTCTTTCTCTCTTTCTTTTTCTCCTCCTCTCTCCCCATCTTGCAGAGTCATTCTGTTCTTTGAACTAAAAAAAAAACAAAACAAAACAACATTATGGACTTGATCTTCAAAGGAAATATTTCACTTTTCTCTCACATACTTCTGACATAATGATCACTTACTGCAGCCACCTTAGTGTAGTTAAGGTGTTATCAACATTCCTGCTTGTAACTGTAACTGAACTTTCTAGGGGTCGTATGGTATATACACTTCTGAAGATGCTCCTTCTGATAATATATATGGTAATAGATAATAGAATAAAATAATATATATTTTTTATTCCTCTTTTCTAATTAGACTAATAGTTTCTATAATAATCTTACGGGGCTTCTCTTCCAGATCTGATTATTTGGGAAATGTGTTTGTTTGGTCAAGGCTTTGGAACAGCATTTTGCATTTGTACAAACTTCTTTCTTTGACCACTAGAGGGTGCAAAGTAGCTCAAAAAATAAAATTCAGACTCCCAGGTTTCTTTAAAATCATGACCTGTCAGGGTATGATAAATTGATACACAGTACTTCATTATGGAGGTAGGGTGAAGTGATGTGGGTAATCTATTTCTTTTTCAGTCACTTTATTTTAAGGCATTCCAGAGGAATGCAGAGATGACTCTGAAACACAGTCCGTTCATACCTTTGCGGTCTTGCTCGGATGACTTTTCTCTTAGCATCTTTAATCATCTTCGACATCTCTGACTGAGACTTTTTCCTCCCTGATTTGTAAGGTGAATATAAAGGTCAAATGTGGCAGCAGTAGGAATAGATATGTTGAGCACTGGAGTTTCATAGCACCAGGGTCTCCAGTTTGATCTACTGTAGGTACATTGGCTTTATTGAGCTCACACCACAATCCTGATCAATATATGAGTGGTCATGATGTGTATACAACACCATTTCACTTTTTTTTTTTAGCCTAAAGTGTTTAGAATACACTGAACTCCGCCCCCTATCTGATCTACTATAAGATAAAACAGTTAACAGCTACTAAAAAGATTCAGAATATTATTTCTTCACTCATTTCAGTGTGATTTCCAGGCAAATCCATAATTATAAGCAACCTTCAAGATAAGGTAACCTCAAGACAAAAAATCAGTAGTAGTTAGTAATTCTTTAATGTACTATAAGCTACTTTACTTTTACTTTAGTATAAATGATTTAGGAACTGTAATGACACACTGACTCCAATAAATTTGGCTTAGCGGTTAGTACTTTCCACCCAACGTCCAGGGTTGGGAATTCAAATCTTGGCTATGGTCTGAGTTTGCATTTTCTCTCTGTTTTTGGCAGGTTTCCTCCAGGTACTTCGGTTTCCTTCCACAGTCCAAAGACCTGTAGTGTGTGAATGTGTGTGAGTGTTGACCGGAGGTCCTACCACAGCCGTAAAAGTGGGAACTAACACAATGGTCACCATTGGCCTTAACAGTCCCAGTTGGACGACAGGAGTTCATGAATAGATGGATAGATTTAGACACACACACACACAAGTTTTTCAACTTTTGTTGTTTCACATTCATCTTAGAATGTATTCAAAAAAAAAATTATTTTTATAATTTATTAAAAAAAAAAACAAGGACTGAAATATCCTATTTACATAATTATTCAGACCCTTTTCATGACACTTGCAATCGATTTAGGAAACACATCCATGAGGCAGAGAGAATTATCTGTAGAACCCCGAGACAGGATTGTGTCAAGACATAGATCTGGGAAACAACACAAGAAATTTTCTGGAGTTTCGAAAGCACCCAAGAGCATTGATAGCTTTCATCATTCTCAAATGGAAAAGGATTGGAATAACCAACAAACTTTTCAGATCTGGCTGCCCAACCAAACCGAGTAATCGGTAATGAAGGGCCTTGGTTAGAGAGGTCACCAATATCATAAGGGTCACTATAAATTTAATCCTGAGTTCCCTTGTGGAGAAGAGAGAGCCTTACAGAAGGACGGCCATCACTGCTGCACTCCATCAATCATATATCTGGACTAAATGAAACAGTGGCCAGACTGCAACACCTGCAAGACTCTCTGACCATGATAAACATAACTCTCTGGAACTATTTGGAATAACGTAAATGACCTTTTTGAAAACATCCCTATACGATCAAACACGGTGGTGGCAGCATCATGCAGTTGTGTTGTTTTTCTGCGACTGGAACTGGGAAATTCGTCAGTATAGAGGAAAAACTGATGCAAATAAAATAAAGAGCTATCCTGAGTGAAAGCCTTCTCCAGAGTGCTCAGAATCTCAGGCTGGGATAAAGTTTAACAGTTCAACGAGACTATGACACAAACCATAACAGCAAGAAAACACAGGAGTGGCTTCAGAACAACTCTGTGAAGTCTGGTTGCGCTTGAGTGATTCTGCCAAGAAGAATGGAAGAAACTTCCAAAGGAAAGCTGTGCCAAGCTTGTAGCATCATTCACGAGCGGACTTGAGACCGTCATCGCTGCCAAAGTGCTTTGACCAGATCCTAAGTGCTGGGTCTGAATACGTATGCAAATTGGATATTTCAGTCTTTATTTTTTAATAAACTAACAAAAAAGTAATAAACACGTGTTTTTAATTTGTCACTGTGGAGTATCGTGTGGAGAATCAGAGAAGGGGGAAAAAAGGATTTGAATACATTTTAAGATGAGTGTGAAACATAACAAAATGTGGAAAAATTTAAAGGGTCTAAAAATGTTCCATTGGCACTGTATATATATACACACACACATACTGTATCTATATGTATGGATGTAAAGAAAGAGAGAGAGAGAGAGAGATTGTTTTTATCAAGGCATCAAGGATGCTTTTTATTGCTTTTCATGATTACTCTTCCTGACAAAGTGGGGAAACTTTGGCAGCTTGAGTGCAGATTCTTATTTTAGACAGACAAACACTTGTGGCAGGTGGCCTGTGCCATATGAAAAAAACACAGGGGCAGCAAGTTGAACATGTTGTTCTGCACTAAGTAATCATTCTGCTAAACAGATGTAGAAAGGTACCATAAACAGCTTTTTTCCCCCCGTTAACAGACTAAAAGCGAATTGCCAAATTTCCAGAATGTCATCAATCTTTCAAAGACTGTAAAGTTATGATGGACAACCATGGACCAGATGTGCCACTTTTACCTCATTCATAAACTTAACTGTTGACTGGATTTCAAAACGGGATCATATTTGATAAAGCTATTGGGATTATAATAAGGTTCTTTATGTTTTTATGTAGTAGAAAAGCAGCACACATTCTGTATGGGTGACCGTAATCACAGTTGGGCAGTGATACCTCTTTAAAACTATATTAAAACCACTCTTTGGATGCCAGATAGGAAAACCACATGGACCACAGACTAAAGTGTCTCCCAATAATAAAATCACTGAACAAGTCAAACAGGATTATTTCAGGATTATTACATAAATCTGGTCACATTGACTTGCTGATTGCATTTGAAATCTAATAATTTAGATGAAGCAATAATTTGCTTCATTTATACCACTTTTGTCTTACACCTTCAGGGTTTGTGATTTGAACCTCACCTCCAGTCTGTGTGAGTGGAGTTTACATGCTTCCTACAGGTACTCCCATTCCCTCCCACAATCCAAAGACATGTGCTGTAGAGTGATTGTTGTCTCTACCCAGACCTTATACAGGATCAATGGTTGAATGAATGAAGAATTTTTTAAGGATTGGTGTTGTACTGAAGGAGCATTAAGGAGGAATTAGGGAAATGAGTATGAAACATGTGAGACAAACGTCAATAGGTAGAAACCTTGAGAGGAACCAGACTTGACCGGGAACCCATCCTCATTTGGGTGATAATGGATGGCAGGGATTGATCTACAGTCATACTGTGTGTTAGGAGGCTGGACGTTCAGTACAAGAGGAGATGTGTGTAGGTTAATATGGGGAGTCCACTTTCGTTATTAGGTACTGTTTGTAGGAATTTTCAGTCCTGAACTATTACGCAACTGCAGTCACAAGTCATCAGAGAACAGCTGTCTGCATCAGCAAAGTTCAAGACCGTCTTCCTGGTAAAGTAGAACCGTCCCCAGTAACCACATGCATCCCGTACGTTGAGATCTCCAGCCAGAAGCGGAGCACCAGGATGAGCCAGACAGATCCTGAGGGCAGAGGGGGTCTGGATCACTTTGTCTTGTCACTCAAACTCTGACCTTAAACAACATAACTGAACTGGTCTTTACTCCCCAGTCATTCATGCAGACCTAATGAATTATACATTAACTAGTAGGAATGTGATACCACTACCTATATCTGCAGCTAGCCAGCACTCCAAATATCCAATTCTTCTATCTGGATTTAAACAACATGTAGGTGTGGACGAAAGATGTTCATATGTAAAAACACTACCTCTATGCCACCAAAAAAAATCCTCAAAGGTAGAATGCCAGCACTCTTAGCACTATTGGTCTGGGGGGGGCGGGGGTCCAAAGACATGCAGATTAGACTCATAGGTCCGTAGTCAGTAAGTGTATGAGTGGTTGTGTGCCCTGTGATGGATTGACCCCCTGTCCATGGTGTACCGCTGGCATATGCTCCAGGCCACCTATAGCCCTGAACAGAATAAGCGGTATAGAGAATCAGTGAGTGATAATGCCAATACAATTTAAAAATGCCAATGATCTTACCAAGAGCAAACCCACCGAGCACAGGGAGAACACGCAAACTCCACACACACAGACTAGAGGCTAGATTCCACCCCCAACGCTGGAGGTAAGGGATAACTAACTACTAAGCCACACAACTAAACAGTGGCATTGCTTTAAGATGCGCTTGCTCCTGTACCTTTTATAAAAATCTCGACACATCACTGGGATATTTTTCTTGTTATTTGCTTATCAAGACAAGATATGCTTGCTTTCTTGACTCTGTATCCACCTAGGCCTCAACATTGTCCAATAGATCTAGATGTCGAGTCTGTGCGGGCGAATCTAGTTTCTTAGTATTGCTGCTAAGAAGAATGAATATACTCGAGAAAGGAAAAAAGAGAGAAAAACCTGTCAGCCAGATGTTTTTGCTGTAATGAACAAAGTGTAGGGGTGAAGTAAGCGTTTTGATGAGAAAATTCTCAGAGAGAAATTAATCGAGGACATGACTTTCCATGACCAAAACTATTGTTTTATATGCCAAATGATTTATGTCTCTGTTGATTTACACGCCATCTATTCTGTACAGCTGGGATGGTACTTTGTTAATGAAATTCCTTGATGTCTAGGTTTTTTTTTTTTTTTTTTTTTTTGTGGTTTGAATTGCACACCTCATATTCAAAGGCTCTGCGTGTTTAACGTCTTGCTTTCAGACAACCGCTCTTAGAAACGACTACTACATGCACGTATCAAAAAGAATTGGTCCCTTTAACACAACATTAAAAATAATGTCAAACATTGTAATGTCTCGTGCCGAACATTTCAAATTAGCTGCATGGTCTCGGTGCCATAATTATAAAAGGATTCTCACATGAAATTACTCTGAAGAACTACAAAAGTGTTTAGCAGTATTTCTGATCTCGCTGAGCGTGGAACATATGGTTAGCATTTTGGAAAGGCGCTCATTTTACCAGGCAGAGCGGACTGATTCCTCGGGCTGTTCTGTGTTACGACAGGTTCCCTAAACAGGATGAGATTTTTATGCCTGATAAACCGGAGGACTCTGTCCAAATCGAAAAGAGCTGATACTGTATCTCCCAAAGAGGCATGCCAAGGTATGGAGTAAACAGATTTTTTTTCTGGCAAATCAAAGATCTCCTTGCTGGCACCAAAGTGGCCCCCTGAATTTCTTGTCCAGGTTTCTGCTGTAATTTTTTTTTTTACATGTTGAAGTATGAAGGCTTTCCCATGGTTTCTATCCAAATAATCACGCTTGATCACAGCAGGCATCTACATATTGGATGCCTTGCTTGCAGTGTTCAGAGAAAAAGCTCATCAATCACGAGTGTCTCGAGTGTCATTCAGGGCAGAGTAATCTATAGGTAACAAAGTAAAGATAGATCATCAGCGCATGTTGGCTGATGCAGTCGAAAAAGGAAAAATCAGTTTCAACACCCACTAGAACTTTTGGTTTTAAAAAATATTCTGATTCTGTTATACAGAACGTATACTGTATAGACTGAAAGCGTTCCTGGACTAGGCAGGAAAGTTAACGCAAACTGAGATTAGGTTTTCATAGGGTGATATACAGTACAGCAGTCTAATTACATGTGGAAAAAGTGGAACTTAAATGGAAGCCTTTCGTCTCTCAGTGTCTTTATTGTGGCTTTATAAAAGGTTTCTCCCTTATGCACGTTTCAATGTTAGCACCATAAAAGGTTCCCTTAGGAGCCTCCAGTGCCAGAGTTGAAAATGCCACAGCTATTTGTCACAGCATAGGTTCACTTTACAGGCAAACTGACTGAGAGCATCTTGGCTGGATGCGGCCTCAGACTGAGAAAACACACTCACTCGGTTCGGGTCTTTCCCGCGCATGCCCGATCCTCTCTGCTCTGAGATCATTTCATTCTGGAAACACTCAGCAGCTTGATAGCGGTCACTGTCTGTGTACAACATGCGTTGTTTTGTTTTTTTGCCAAAGCTACCATATGTAAATGCAAGGGGGATTCTTTTTGTATTTTATATTGCACATGAATAAAGAATAAAAAAATGCTTTATTCTAAAGGAATGTTGTGGCTAAAATTAACGGACAACCTTGAATGACTATTATCAATTACTGGGAGGTAGCCAGAAGGGTAGACTGAAGATTGCCAGGAGTACCTGATGTCCTGCTAATATGGATCACTATGTACTTTTTAAAGTAATCAAGGAGGAACATATGGCAGCTGAAAACACACAACAAAAAAACAAAAAACAAGAGCTTTAAAGTGCTGTAATTGCAGTGACCCAAACTTTGCTTCAGCATACTGTAGGTTGATGTCATTTGTATCGAATACCCTATATAACTGTACAATGTAAATGATTCCTCATGCTCCCTGAGAGTTAAGGATGCAAGAATTTAAATAATCTCTGTTTCTGGTCATTTATGGTTTCATTTTCAAATAGATGGATGGATAGATAAATATGAACATTAATATTTATTAATCCAAAAGGGAACTTGTAACGTTACAGCAGCTAGTTCACAGATCATACAACTTACAGTACAAGCAACAACGTCTCATCTCATCATCATCGTCAATACTGTTCTATTCTGTATCTAGGGTCACTAAGTCTCCTAAAGACTGTCCAGAGTCCCCAATTTTTGTGGAAATCTTTGTACTATAGAAGAAAGCTGAAGCACCCGGAGGAAACCCACCAAGCACGGGGAGAGCATGCAAACTCCATGCACACAGCGGTGAGAATAGAACCACTAAGCCGCCATGCTGCCACAAGCAACAAGGTGTAGAATATTAAGACTAAGGTAAAGTAAAATTAAAAAAGTCACAGTGAGAAAAGGCTAACGTTATTAAAAACACAGTTTACAATAATGCAGTCAGGTGTAAATCTGAAAACTGCACATTAAGGTGCATTACTGAGGTCAAAAATATTGAAAATGTACATGATTGTATAAACAAGTTGGTACTTAAGAAACTGTACATAAAGTTAAACCAGCAGACTGTAATTGTAATTGAGAATGAGAATGAAAGTACAAGAACTATCCTTCTAGGTTTTACTACTGCATTACCAATTCCAGTCATTTCAGCAATTTCCAGTGTTGTTTCCAGGTAGTGAATGGTGAAACAAGTAAAAACAATATATACACACTCTTGGCATTCCCTCGATGGGCTTCAAGAGGTAGTCACCTGAAATGGTTTCCAACAGTCTTGAAGGAGTTCCCAGAGGTGTTTAGCACTTGTTGGCC
>JAQQZT010000002.1:11067793-11080117 GCA_030068275.1 Clarias platycephalus
CCAATGTAAATGGTCATGAAAATAAAGAAAACACATTGACGGATAGATGAGAAGGTGTGTCCAAACTTTTGGCCTGTACTGTATATATAAAGAATGTCTCCACTCTGGTACTGTACATGCAATCACAGAACCTTTTGCAACAAAGGAAAAACAAATAAGATTAGTGGTATTGGTACTGGATTCTGGTGTTTCTAGCAACATGCGTATACTGAGGCTGAGACGTACAGATGAATGGAGTCATTACATCACCAAATTAGAACGTGTTTGACATGTACAGTAATATTCAAAGTAAATTGTGTGATTATACAACACCTGAGTGTATATAACATGACTGGATATGAACATACAGGTAGAATTAGCTGCCTTAAAGGAAAAAAATTGATCATGCAAAAAAAATAAAAATAAATCCTAGTTTTTCCCAAAAACAGACCCTTTTGAGACAAAATGAATAGATTTCCAATGAACCGATGGTAAGCACAAAGCACAAATCTTATGGACTTAATTTTATTTTTGAATTTCATGTGTTTTGGTTTTCATTCCTTGGTGAGAAGAGATGAATGTAAGTTTGAAATGAATGACTTCCTCACAGTGGATTGATGGAGCTGGTAGGGAAGATGGTTCTCCTAAAGCATTGAGAGTTGGGTGGTCCATCCTTCAGCAGCCAGATTTGGAGGAAGGGGGAGGCCTGAGAAACACAGGCCACCTCATATCACTTTCAAAGAGTGAAACCCAAACTCCCCTCAGAGCCTCTCACTCGTCCCTCAAGTCGGACAAAGACACCTGTTGTTTGATTTTGAAGGAGTGCTGAATCGAGTGGCCTGTTCGGAAGAAAATGGAAGATTTAGTAACTTTGGTTGGTGCACAAACAAATCTGCTTGATAGGATGGATTCCACGCGAATCAGCGGATTGGGATTTTGTAGGTGCTTTTTCAGCCAGAAGAAGATTTTTCAAATAGTGCTCAAGCATCTATTGGCTTTTGATTTGCAATATGTTTGCTTGGGGATATTTCTTATGTTTACGTCATTTACCTCTAATTACAAAACTCATTTCATTAGTTTTTACTAGTTTTTGAATTTTATCCTTTCCTGATGTTACTCCTGTTTTTCCAAGGCACCCTACCCAATAATAATACGTGATGTCTTGAATATAAAACAATACAAATAGTAACACCAAATTATACCATGCAATACAGTTCAAGTCTCAGGACTGCCACGAGCTCTCTCTGTACTAATTTGGGTGGTCTTGTGACAGTGAAATCAGGTATAAACAACTCCTTTCCTTTTATTTGTGTTACTTTATAGTGCTCTGGTGTGCCATTTTAAGCCTATCAATAATGTGTTGGTTTGCAGTTTGTGTGGTTTAGCTCTTGTGGAACACCCAGTCCAAACACACATATTTCATTTCCTTAGAAGAATACTTCTCTAAGAAAAATAAATGTTGTAGATAGTGTGTGTGTGTGTGTGTGCGCACGTTTGAAATTGAGATCATGATAACCGCTTCCCACCAGCTTTTGATGTTAGATGTTGTTATGAAGGTGTTAGCACTTCCAGGTGAAGTGATCTTTTAATCGACACAAAATGTTTCCAGTAAAGATTAGTGACGGGCGAGTCTAACCACACTGTAAAGTCTTCTCTAGATCAACCCAAAGACTTTTAATAGGGTTAAGGTCAGCAATCTGCGATGGGCAATTCATGTGTGAAAGTGATTCCTCATGTGCCTAGAACCACACTTTCACAGTTTGAGTCCTGGAAGATGCTCATGTGCATGTTCATGAAAAGAATTATTAATGGGATAATCTGGGCATTCAGGTTGTCAGCCATCTTCATTGTATTGCCATATAATGTTGTTGTGTCTAGACTTGTGCAACTAAAAGAACCCCAGATCATAACATTGCCTCCAGAGGTTTGTACAGTACAGTGGTGCATGCATGATGGGTGCATCTCTTGATGCGCTTCCCTTCTTACTCTGATGCACCCAATACTTTGGAATAGGGTCAATCTCAAGACCATTCTTTATGTCCCACAGCAAGCTAAGGCCTTTTTTCACTACCAAGTGGTTTTCTTATAAACACTCAGCTGTTTAACCCCTATCCTGTGAGTTCTCATCACAGTGTGTGCTCTCCCTCTCCTAAACACATAAAAGTGTTTAAGTGATCTTCAATCATGGTCATTCACGATTTTATTCTTACCACATTTTTACACAAAGTTTACAGTATTAATTTTGTTAGACCAGCCATTCCCAAACTTAAGAACGCCATGGCCCAATTCAAAAATTGAAAATCTCCTGTGGCCCACACAAGGACTTGAGGTGGTGTAAATCATGAGCAGGGTTTATGCTCTTTATATCTTTGGACATGTGGGAGGAAACCACAGCATCCAGGCAGAAACCCACCCAGCATGGGGAGAACATGCACCTCCACAAACCTGAGGTGGGAATCGAACCCTTGTCCATAGAGGTGAAAGGCCACAGTGCTAACCACTATGCCACCATGCTAAATAAACTTCATTTATGTATTGTAAATGGTCTCTTACGGCCCACCTGCAGTATTATCAAGCAGCCCACACTTTAGAAATACTGCGTTAGACAGTCCTTAATCCAAACCCATTCATTTTAGCAATCTCCTTAATTTCCTTTGCTTGATGCACACCAATAATTTGACCCTTCTAAAACTCAGTAACAACTTTTTTCCATGAGCACAGAATACATCTTCCAACATGGATGAAGAAATGAGAAGCTACTCATTTAGTTAGCTTCAGTTAGGATAAAAGGAATTGTTCAGAGTAAAGCATATTAATTACTGAAATTATCTAATCAAATTATCTTAAATATTAATTGATTAAAATCCCAATGGCGACTTAAAAACAACAATTGGACAGGCATTATAAGCAATTGTACGACGTCAGACAGACCGAGTCAGGCTGATCGAAGATTTGTATTAAGACAGGATAAAGATATTTGAATTTACATTAAGGCATTGTTACTGTAACATATTATTCTCGGTAATGATTGTGTCGAGTTGACTAGGTACTCTTGACAGACAATGGTCCTAATGAGTTCTAGGAATGGACTTGGGATACTGTAATGATGGGCCAACTGCTTGAGTCAGGGTAAAACTATGACTTAAGTAGCCTGCATAAATGTAGGCGTATGATCTGTACTTCCATTCGGGAAGCAACTGCTAATTCCCAGCAGCACTGATGTATTTTCCACTCTCTATGGAAGTTAACCTCAAACAGAATGACCCAATGGAAAGGGAGATCAGGGAGCATAGATATTATGGAAACTCTACTATGATGGAAAAGAGATGGAGAAACAGGTAGAATATAGTCTACATCAGGGGACAGTGATAAAAAAGCTTACTTATTACATAGGAACATGAAAGCAAATCTTTACATTTCAGCGTAGGCACCAGTGACGTTAACCAGTTTCCTCAAATGGCCAAGTACTGTAAGTCGCATATGATATTGCTGAGAAGTCCTCCAGTGTGTGAGGCATTGTCCAGTACACCTCCTCCTTTGAGTAGCCCCACAGGAAAAAAATCACATCAGAGTGAGATCTGGACTTCTTGGAGGCCATTCATGAGGTCCACGTGGTCCCAGCCAACGTCCTGAAAAATGCTGGTCTAACCATGCATGCACAGTAAGAGCAAAATGGGGAGAAACTGTTTTTATTATGACACCAGTGATACTACAAGTTCTATGGCCATTAAATATTACCCAGTTAATTTTCACTTCCATCTGTGACTGACAGCCAAGAGTGCAACATTGGCCGTGCTCTCTGGGTGAGAAGGGATGGCACTCATTTCTACATCCAATCTTTATCCAATCATTGGGAACATGATTGGGAACATGATCCTCCAAGGGTGTTACACTGGTCTGTAATGCAGCATATGCAGTAGTTCAAAAAGATGCATTTGGATCACTTCAAGTGTCTTGGACGACGCACCTTAGCTTTCACCCTTCCCATACAGTAGTTCTTTCCTGAGAGGCGAGAGCTGTGATTGAGAATTGACAGTTGATTAAATAAGAATTACTGTAGAGAAAAAATGTGTGTGCTATTCTCTTTGATATCTCAAAACCTGTCTTACCATTAAAGTGCAACATTCAGCTATATCACACTAAAAAGAAAGCATAGTTATGAAACATAAATTATTGCTAAGAAAGACGAGAATGAATTGCTGTTCAGCTTTTCAAGGATAACAGAGTTAGATGTGAATAGTTATAGCACTAGTGAAGGAATAGCAGTTGTCTCTGCTGATGAGGCTTGATTGGTTTAGAGATGGACTGTGACCTTTGTTAAAGCTGATGCACAAAAGAATTAGGACAGACCCGGGGCAAAAACCCAAAGTAGTTTCGAATATTTTCCTTTGAGTTCATGGAACCTGGAAAATGTTGGTCTGATATTGTGTCTCTCGAAATGTGAAGAATGATGTGTCAGCCTCATTTTTGCAGATGTCCTGTCCATCTCATTTCTAATTTGAGTTTTTTTTTTTTTTTTTTTTTACATTTTATCCATCATTACACTTGTTGTTTAATGTTCTGCAGCCTAATACGAGGTATTCATAGATCTTCAAAGCAGCAACCTGCCCTCTTCAGTCATATTTTGTCTCAGTATTGTAGACTTATGTGTTAATGTGCCAGTTGCCATGTCTAAGAAAAGCAAACACATCATTTTTTGTGCATTGTAGTCTCATAGCAATGGTCTTTGTTGTATGTCCAACAGCTTTGTGATGGAGGTTTTTCCTTGCCTTTTCGGGGGGTTTTTTCGTCATTTTCCACCTGTTACCATTAATGTGGCAAACATCTGGGCTGCTGCACTGTTTGGAAAATTCACAACACTGGCCAGTTAGGATACTAATATTTGCTCAGTATTGACTTTGCATATGTCTTACCGAGAAATTAATTTCAAAGAACTCTGACAGAAAGTGAAATAGTCAGCATTTGAATTTCTCTCAGGGGGCCACAAGTTTAAGTCAGGCTTTAATGAGAATGAGCTTCCAGTTAGTCTGTATATTCCATTTCCATTCGACATGTTTTTAAAAACCTATGTGAGATGAGACTTTACACAATATGTGACCTTCTGATTACCTGTCTAATCCGCTTTGGGTTGTCTGCCAGAGACTGCAGGCCAACAGTTCAAGGTTTGTCACAAAGATGACTGTCTGCCTCATGTCTACTTATGAAAGCGTTTGTGTTAATACACGTGGATCAGCCCACAATGCCATATGGAAAGCGGTGGCACAAGTGAGCAATACAAATGGAGGGATGCTCCAGGTTCTTTTCCGTTTCGTGAATTCTGCAGCTTTGTCAGTGTCCTGCTAAATCATCCGCTCCCCATGCTCATAGCTGCGGCTTCACAGCTGTTTCAGTAAGACACAGTAAATTCATCAGCTCTTGTGTGGTGAAGTCAGCCAACCATGATAAATGAAAAAGAGGAATGTTTACAATGGCACAGGGACTGTTTGGACTGTGTTCTTGTCAGCTTGCATGCTCCACACGAATGTAAAAAATATTAATAACGCCTTTCTATCAAAAGAATTCTAAATTTATTACAAAAAACTGCTGAAAATCACAGAGAGATGGATTAAAATGTTATCCCGATCCAGCGCTTTTCTCATGGCTAATGCCCTCACACACACACAATCATTCACACACTATTCCTGCAATTTGGGAATGCCAATTAGCCTAATCTGCATGTCACTAAACTATGGAAGGGAACCAACCGAGCACAGGGAGAACATGCAACCTCCATGCACACAGAGACGGGAATCGAACCCGGCTGGGAATCGAACCCAGACCCTGGAGGTACAAGGCGACAGTGTTAACCACTACACCATCGTGCTGCCCAAATGTAATCCTACTGACTCAAAATATTGAATAGGTAAAATATATATGATAAAAACACATATACTTTTGTCATTTACATCAGATTAACCTTAAACCAATGTTTTATGATGGATTATTTTTTACTTTTGAGAAACCAAGAGCAAAAGGACTAAAATGGTCAAAAGGAAAATACAGAGAATAATATAACAAGGCGGCGGCACGGTGGCTTAATGGTTAGCATCACCAGGGACCATGTTTGATTCCCGCCTCAGGTCTGTGTGCATGGAGTTTGCATGTTCTCCCCATGCTTGGTGGGTTTTCTCAGGGTGCTCTGGATTCCTCTCAAAGTCCAAAGACATGCAGATTAGGGTGAATTGCGTTAGCCAATTTGCCCGTAGTGTGTGTATGAGTGTGTGCCCTGCGATGGATTGGCACCTGTCCACGTACCCCGGCGAGACAGGGGGTTGATTTCTTTCTAAAACAGACTGCAGATTCAGTGACAAGCTTGCTTGCCCCAGGACAGCTGATGGCCCCTAAGGGCTGACAAACCTATTTCTTATTTATACTGTAGTATAAGATAATAGTGATGAATACTGGTGACTACACAATGTGAACTGGCAATTTAGATCTTCATTTAGGCTGTCATTTAACCAGTGTCTGAATGCCATATTAGAAGTAATTGAGGAACCGCAAATGAAATCTTTTTCTTATATCTTTTACAAAAAGAATTAAACTTATACACTATTAAAAAAAATCCAGTTAAAGTACAAATTTCATAAAAAGCTAGAGGAAGGGTTGGCATGGTGGCACAAATGGAAGCATTGCTGCTTCACAGCTACACGGTTGAGGATTAGATCCTGACATTTGCTTATTATCTGACTAAAGATTTTGTGCATGTTCTCAATATGTTCTTGTAGGTTTTCTGCAGAGTCTCCAATATCCCTTTACCTCCCAAAAGCAGGGCGAGTGGATAGGTGATCAAATTTTTCCTAGGGGTTAATGTTTGTGTGTACAGTGAGCTGAGGTGGACTGGCATCCCCTGCAGGGGGTATCCTTGTCTCATTCCCAGTGTTGCTGGGATAGGCACTAGATACACCGCAACCTTGATTAGAATTAAGTGGGTACTAAAAGTGAATGTGTAAGGACAGATGATCTATACGTGAAACTGTACAGTATGTTTAGTGGTTTGTATTTTGAACAGTGAGACGTTTGGTATTCCGAGGAAATTCCACGTCCAGCATTCCAGCCTTGAAACACTTACAAAACATCCAGATAATAAATGCAGCTGCCAGTCTTTGGGTGTAATAGTTTGCATCCCATCGTTCTTGATGAGACCTTGTGATATAATGCATTGCTGAACCCTAATAAATTTATTGATGGGCTTTTGATTAACAACTCCCCCATCTAAGCCCTCACTGGTCAGAGACCTGTTTGACCAGACTAACTAAGTCAACAGCATCAAACAAGCAGGAAGAGAATCTGGTTTTAAGACATCTGCTCACTTGAACCTCCTCGTTTCATGAGACATGCAAAGAAAAATGTCATTAACTTAGCTTTGTTCTCGATAAGGAATGTTTGTGCTCATTATCATCTCATTGTCTTCCTGCTCCACACAGAGAAGGCGAGCTGATCAAAATTGTCAGGTATGTCCAGGCCACATAGCCACCATCTGCATAGGTAAGGTTATCCCAGGGTCAGTGGTTACTTTGAAGGGCTCACTTAAAAGAATCTGGAATACTTCAGCAGCATGATGTCACTTTCATGAAAATAGGTTTGAACAAAAACAACAGTCTGGGGTTAATGGCCAACATTAGTTACCTTTCCGTGCCTTAAGCTCGTTTCTCTACTCCCTAGGCCTAGTCTGTTTTTTTGGACTTGATTTCAGTTGTTCCTTTACTTCCTCTTTTCTCAGGCTTTGGAATTTGGACTGGGTTTTGGAATTTGGAGCGTTTCACAGTGAGGCTTGTCCACTCTTCTAATCTGGGGAATGAATCATTTTGACGTTATTTCTCATTTTTGTCTAAAATGAATGAATTATCTGATTGGAATGAACCTGTTGCCTGAAGTACGGAAGCTCATTGCCAATTACAGTATATTGTCTTAGATGGGTGTTACGCTAGAAAAGAATGTGTCTAGAATTTCATTGAACCAGTATTAATTGTTGAGATGTTGAATCAATAATTTTAACTTGAAAAAAAAAAAGATTGTAAATGAAACCGATTTGTTTTCAATAGAACAGAAACCATGAAGATGTGTAGTCCCCAAATCTATCAAATTTCCAGCAGCATGCCATCTTTCCAAATGCTTAAGCCAAATAAAAAACATATAGACTGACATGAGGTCAGAGATATAAAGTTTCGCAATCTGGTGATTCCTCCAGAAGACTCAGACAAGTCTGTGCCTTGAACATGACCTCCATTCCTCTTGTGGAAAATGATGGTTCAGACTAAAAGGAATGTGTTTATATGGAACTGTCAATCAAAGAGAGCTAGATATTAAGCAACATCTTTTAACACCTTGAATGCTGTGGTAATGTCTGCTGCACAGTGCTCATTTACAGTCATGTGGATTTACAAATTTAGGATGAGAAAACAGACGAACAGTTGCGTTTCTGAGCTTGTACAGTAAGTGCGCTTTTACCGTGCTATATTTTCATGTAGTACAGTTTAAAAAGCTTCCAAAGTTGTTGTGAAGGGAATTCAGAAAATACCTTTTTTTTTTTAAATAGAATGTTTCATTGCTCCTTTAGGAAGAAATAAAGGCAATGAAAATCCACAACCAAGTACATTGATCATGTTGTGAGACTGAGTAAGATAAATGGCCGTTCCTCTGTTTTATGTAGTGCAGAAGTCCAGGGCGGCCGAGCAGCTGTTGTAAGCTGTTCTCGGCAACTGCTGAATTGTTCTCATGGCAGCCCATCAGTTCAAGGCACAGTTTGCGCAGACGCTCTGGGCCTCGCGTGAGCTTTCCCTCTGTGTTTCCCCAATGTTTGCTGTTGCTTGTGCCAAAATGTGCAGATAGGCTAAAAGTGGCCTGTAGCTGATGATGTCCAGGACAGATAGGGGTATCTACTTTCATTAATACAACACTATTAGCCAAGGGTGTGAACTTCATGTTTGTTTTTGAGCCCGAGTCCAAATCGAAGGTTATCTATAGCTTGCTAATTCGATCCAGCAGACCGTGGGACTATTTCTCATGCTGATTTTTGACTTTTGTCTGCCCCAGTCACTCGAAACAGATGTCCAAGGGATACGTTCAGCGTTTCTGATTCAAATTGGCCTTTGGTAGATGGTAAGGCTGATGACATTTTGTTTGCCTGTGAACATATCCTTTATTGGATTTATTGAGTGTCTCTCTTTCCAAAACACCTGCTGCATTTGGAATAAACATGCAGATCATGGGACTTTCAAATTTTTTTTTAGCTTGCTTAGAGAGTGGGCGTAGGTTTATCTTGAAAGTTAGTAGGAACACATGAAAGGGAGGTTACCTTGACCCTATATGAATCATTTTGAATAACAAACACTTTCAACAGTGAGAACAACGTATCCAATAGCACCGTTTGAACTTAATTTGAGCCATACTTTTAAAGTCAATGCATATGGTTAACCTTATAAACACTGCCTTGGCCAAAAAAAAAGTCACACACTCAGAAATTTTGTTCAACAGGCATTAGCTATGATTATGGTGTGCAACGTGGTGTCCAGTTCATGTGTGAAAATGATTCCTAATGCTCCCAGAACAGCTCTTTTACAGTTTAAGTCCTGGAATAAGTCTGTGTCATCAAGGAGGAAAAAAAAAATGCATCAATGTGATACATAATGAGCCTAGATCTAACCAACTTAAGCAACCCTGGATCACTGCCTTCAGAGTATTGAGTAGGGTCAATCATAACTCATCAGACCACATCACCCTTTTCTCTTGCTCCAAAGTCAAAGCTTTATCCTCCCTAGGAAACTGAAGTCCACTTATTTTCTTATGGCCACATAGCTGTTTAAACCTGATCCTGTAAATTGATGTTGCGTCAACTTGATGTTTCAGCACTATCTTTCCACATTTTAACAATCTGTTGGAGGGTTCCTTAACCCTGGAAACATGGAAAAATCTTGTCTAGAAATATTGTGTAGTGGAAATGCCTTCCTAGAAACGTGGCCGTCATTCAAATAGTAAAAGGAACCAAAACCTTGGCGGCGTAGCATTGCGGCCTCACACATTTGAGTCCTGCCTCAGGTCTGTGTACATGGAGTTTGCATGTTCTCCCCATGCTTGTTGGGTTTCCTCCGGGTGTACCAGTTTTCTTCCCACAGTCCAAAGATATTTGGACAGATGAGGTTAACTGGCATCTCCAAATTCACCATAGTGTTTGTGTGTGCTAAGGTGGTCTGACCGTTCAGCTTGTCCAGTGCGTACCCGGCCTCATGACCTAAGTCTCCTGGGATAGGCTCTGCCCGCGATCCTGTACAGGATAAGCGGTATAGACAATGAATGAATGAATGAATAAATGAACGAAATCAGGAACAGAATGTTCAAAAAGCAAGTATGGGTGTGGTGGTCTGGTTTCCACAAATGTTTTCTGATATTCTTATCCAGATGTCTTAGGATATTCCGTAGCAGTTTTGAATAATGATTACATGAGTATCTCCTCAAAAACACATTTACTGTACAGTACTACAGACTACAGTACCTTTTACAAACACTTCATAATTGAACACACTGTTATTGCAGAGTCAAAAACACGCCCTCAAGAAGAAAAAACACAAAAAATCTGTACAGATTGAATCCTTTGAAATCCTCCCTGAAAGTGTCAGTGATTGTAAATCAATCCCTATCAGAATTTCTATGTAGTTATTAAATTATTAAGTTTCTATATAAATATCTGTAAAATATTGCAATTATTATAATGCAAAAACATCTAGATACCACCTTAAAGTCGCAGTTGATTGTAATATTGTTCGGGTTTAAACTCTGGGGTCTCTTGACTGAAAGTTAATAGCCCTGCAATAGCTACATACAAGCGGAAGCTACGCTTGATTAAAAAATAATAACAGAAATGAAAAATAAAATAAGCTGATAGGCACAATACTAATAACTATATATGATCCAGTCTACAGTAATACCAAGTTAGGATTGAATCTTTCAGTAAGGGGATCACATCTGCAATGTTTCCTCGTAACACTTTAACAGTTTCCGTATCACTTGCTAAAACTATCCATAACATAACAAACCATTCATAACATGATTTGCTTTGTTGATGGGGTTATGATTAAACCAGCTTCCGACCAACAAGACTCGAATGCCTAAAAGTTAGTAGGTACAGTACAGTACATGGTGAAACTCATTGGGGCATGTTGCTACTGTAGCTTTCTTACCCAAATTAGTGGTACAAAGCCTGTGAACCAAATCTGATAATAAGGAATGCTGGTAAAAAGAAATCATCCAGCAATGCACCATAAAAATTCATGGGGTGACATTATATTTCTCTGTGCACATTATAAATACTGAGGCGTGTCACACTTCTCATTTTATTCTCAGCCGTCTTGTTTTCTTTGGACAGCTTTCTCCCTTGTACAGTCTTCCCAAGACAAAGCAATCATTTTAACAGAGCAAATGACTTGAAACTGAAACATTTTTCTATTGAATTTACCTCGGCATATTTCTAACGCGGCAACACTTTCTTAATGCACAATCATTCAAATTTAGCACAATACAGTATATTTAACCTACGGACAGAGGTAAAGAAATAAAATTCCTCACACAAACTCTAATGCATTAATAATGTACAGAAATGTAGTCAGTGGTACATACGGCTGAAAAAAAAAAACACCACAGAAATTATAAGAAATAATGAGCGTCTACTGTAGATTCCATAGGTAGTGTTAGATACTACTGGAATCAGCTTGAAACCTCCAAACTACCTCTAATTAAACATTGTAATTAATATGTCAGTCATTTAATAAGTCCAAAAAAAAGCAGAATGGCTTAATAAATATACACAAATTCAAAGCAGGCAGATTTAATAGCTTTGTTCTGCACATTGTCCTTGTTCTCCACCTAGCTACCTACTATATAAAGTAACCCATTAAGCCTGTCATCATCACCCCTGAAGCTGTGGGCAGAGTGAATTCACAATGTGGTCATCCGTTAGAAGTGTGCTGAGAGATTACAGCATAGCAAGCCTCCTCCTTTCAACCAGAGCTTGTGTTTTAGTTAGCAAGCTACTTACACTGTTTGGGCACAGCTTTGAATCTGTATTGACTTGCCACTCACAGCTGTCAGGTTAATCCGTGTTGTGGAGACGGGCACAGCATATTACAAAGTTTTCTTTCTTGAGTAGCTTGAAATAGCATTTATAACACACAGGAAGAAATCACTTTAGATGATGTTTTGACTATATATATGTATTGACCTTATACATATATACATATCTACATTCTACAACAATACTGGGGATTTCAAAACTATAAAATAACACATATGGAATTAGGTAATTACGTAACAACA
>JAQQZT010000002.1:11080217-11110127 GCA_030068275.1 Clarias platycephalus
TATAAATGTGTGTGTGGGTGTGGGTGGGTGTGTGGAGGTTTGACAAAATAGACCTTTTTTTTTTTTTACCATGCCATTATTTATTTAACAACAAAGCCAAAATGAAGAAAAAAAAGCTTGATTTAATAGCTTGTAGATCCATCTTTAGCAGCAGTGAATTAAAGGAATCGTTTCCTTTATGACTTCATCAGTCTCTCACATCACTGTGGGGGAATTTTGGTCCATTCTTCTTTACAACATTGCTTCAGTTCATTGAGGTTTTTGGGCATTCGTTTATCCACAGCTCTCTTAAGTCTGGCCACAGCATGTCATTTGGGTTGAGGTCCGGACTTTGACCAGGACATTCCAAAAAGCAATCCTTTTATTTTTCAGCCATTCTGATATAGATTTTCTAGTGTCTGTCAGATGATTGTCCTGTTGCATGATCCAATTTTGCCCAAGGATTTAACAAGGTTTTACTAAGTCCAAATCATCCCTCCACCACATTGCTTGACAGTGGGTTTAAGGGCATTAAGGGCAAACAACTCCACTTTGCTCTTATCTATCCATAGGACATCTGAAAGCCTTGTGATTTGCTCAGATGCAGTCTTGCAAACGTCAGTCACAACCTAAGTTATTCTTTTTAGACAGAACAGGTTTCTACTGGCAGCCCTTCCAAACAAACCTATGTGTTCAGGGTTCTTTTAATTGTGCTGTCAAGGATTGTAACATTTAACACTCCAAGCGAGGCCTGTAGGGTCTGAAATGTAGCTCTTGGGTTTTACTATTTCTCTGAGCATTGCACGGACTGACCTTGGAATGAATGTGCTGGGACGTCCACTCCTGGGAAGATTGGCAACTGTCTTGAATCTTTTCCACTTGTGAATAATCTTGCTCACTGTAGAACTTTGAACTCCAAATTGTTTGGAAATGGTTTTATAACCCTTTCCAGATTGATGTCTAGCAACAATTGCTTCTCAGAGACCATTGCTTATGTATTTCCCTCTTGGCATTGTGTTAACACACACCTGAGTGATCCAGACCAGCAAACAGCCAAAACGTCTGCTTTTATCGAAGTCTGCTGATGTTAATTAATCAATTCGGGGGCTGATGATAAGGAGCACCTAGCTACAACTTACCCTCTTAAATCCTGTGGAAGCAGTAAGGGGGTAATTAGTATTGCCCGAATGATTTTTTTTTTTTTTTTTGGGCTTAATTTTTGTTAAATAAATAATTGCACAGTGAAAAAGTTATATGTTGCTCGTCTGCGATTGTATGGGATAAAGCATTCCTCCTCCCTTTAGACCAAACTATAGTAAGTCCTTTTCTCTCATCAAACATATGCAAACCATCTGTAAGTGTTTAATCAAGATAAAGTCTCGTAAATGTCTTCTTCCAAGCTTCACACATTACACTCTGGTACACATCACAGCATACACACAATCTGCAGATTGACACCCAGAAAATGCTGGGTTTCTTATAGAGTCTGTTTCCTTTCAGGCTTCTTCCTTGTCCGCGAGTTTTTCCTTGCTACTGTCATCTCTGGCTTGGTCATCAAGGATCCAACCCTAAATCTATATCCAGATTTCTGTAAAGTTGCTTTGCGACAATGTCCATTGTTAAAAGCACTATATAAAAAAGTGAAATTGAATATGTCACTGGTTTAACACCACTGTAAAATCACATAATGATGAATGATAAGCTGGAGTTTTCCTGGCAGTGTGTTACGGTAATGATAGTTTTCTGATGTACAATCCAATAATTCCATCAGGGATTCATTTTAGTAGATTTTGATGGCAAAAATTTCCAACTTGAACATACAGCTCACTGGAATTGGAAAGAAGCTGAAGATGAGAGAACGCTAATTTTTGAAAAACTGTTGATGTAAAAGGATTTTATGATGTAACGGTTAGGGTTGTTAGAAATATTATTCTTTTAGACCCAATATAATAAAATACATAGACTGATAATTAGGAAAATATGCAGTGTTATACACTAAATACATGTTAGGTTGCCATGGCAACTTCCTGGTATTTATATAAAGTATATCTGACTTGAAAGTTAACTTTGAACTTGTCAAATAAAAAAGGAACTTGTGTTTGAAATTTCAGCCCATACCCAAGGGCCCTAAATCATTCAAAGAAAACAGAGCAGACAGAACAAATTAAACATGAATTTTCTGCAATACTCACGTGAGTATTAGTAGCACAGCCACAAGAAAGTCATTAAAATCTTTTTTTTTTTTTTTTTTTTAGGAATGAAGGTTTTAGCTTTCACTAGCCTGTTAAACACCATAAAATGCGTCTGCTTGTTTTTACCTGTCAATTACTGAAAACAGAGTGCGAAAAATCTCAGCTACAAGTTGTTTTGTTAAATAAAGGTCAGTTTTTATTTACTATAAATGTTAAATTAGGCTTTCAATTAGCATCATGTACTAGGAGTCATGAGACCAAAAATAAATAAATAAAAAAGTTTCAGGAGCGGGACGTTTTACTGTAATAAGGGTGGTCACCTAGCAGAACAAACAGAGACAGCACATTTCCAGTAAGAATCAGTAAAGCTGATCAAATAGTCTTATTGTTATGATTTCATTTTCTAGTGATGGCTTCATCAGTCTGAATTCACAGATGTGGGGGAAAAAAATAGCAGCACTTGTCCTATGCAAAACCCAACATCTAACTGTGCTTCTTTCAAAACAAAGACAATAAACTGGCCATGTCCTACTGGCCAAGTCACTCCTGGCTAGTCCCATGGGTACGTTTCTAGGCTGTCAGTTGTCTAAAGCTTGTCCCTGTTATCCCATGTCTAGCTCTGAAATGTTACGCTGTAGTACTCTGCCTCATTTGCTCCTGGTGAGTAAATGAGGAATGCCTGGTCCTTTCAGAAGAGTGAGTAACACTGCGCTACCCGCGAACTGTAGGACTGGTGATTGGTGAAGGAGACTTGGAAAACTGTGCAACAGATTGGGCTCAGACAGATGAGTGTAATCTGTCCATCAACTCTCCATTCACAGCTGCTGCTCCTTCTGGAATCTTCCAGATCAGATCTGACTGTTGCTACGTGGCCAAGCAAACAATACAGACGGATGGGAAAGATCAGACAGATATAGCAGGAGTGGACAGCAGTTGTCCTGAAGGGCCAAAAACGATAATTATAAGGAATATTTGATTTGGCTGATATACTAAAACTTGTGCTTTTAATATATATGACTATATCAGGGCACTAAGAAATGTGCTCCAAAAGGACACGTCCTAGCAAAAACCTCAAATCAAATCTGCTGGAACATGTGCTCCTTGTGTCCCTTTTCATCCCTACTTTATTAACGTCTACAATGGACATTTTAGGATACGTCGGTCATGAGTTATACAACACAAGCACAGGCTACTCTGGATATAAAAGAGTGTGTGATTGTGTGTGTGCATTGGGCACTCCAGTGCCCTGGTGTTTTATCCAGGGTGTAATCTCATGCCCAGCCTATGGATTTAATATGATCTTAAATGGTTAAAAGTGGTTATCCAACAGATGTTTTATCCACATTCTATCATTCATTCATCTTTAACAGCTAACTGATTGATCTTGGACAGGATCATAGTGGTTTAAATACATTAATTTCAATTTTGGGAAATAAAACCAACTACAGTAGTTTCATTAGGAAATATAGCAGGCATGTTCAAACAAAAAATATATGCAGCAGAAGGAATAAGATATGTCTGTAGGATTGATAAAAGCCATCCCTGTTATCGGATGTGACACGTCCAGCTCAAAGTTTATAATCAAAATTAGTACTAACCCTACCTGCCACTGGCCCTTCAAACCATGACCAACAGTGAAAAATTATCCAAGTGTAATTGACTTAAGAAAAATTTTGTAATTACCACACAAAGATCTTAGTAGGTTTTAACTAAGTGCATTCTAACATGTTAGTAAATTTAAAGGTCACATTATACTTTTTAACAATTTACTTTTTACCGCTCAGCCACAACACTAACACTACCACCAGGTGAATTGTATAACACTGATCATCACTGACAGTATATACCAGTATATACAGTATCATCACTTACAGTATATACTGTACCAGTAAAATGGTGACAGATTCTTGGCCACACAACGCTCATTTATGCCTGGGCGACAAAAGGCCAGCCTGCCTTGTCCAATCCCAAAGAAAAGTCAACATAGCACCATAATGCATGCACCACTATAGAAAGGTTTCAGAACAACCAGTACATCACAGCCAAAGCCTGCCTCATATGGGGCTTAGCAGGGAAAGAGTTCAAGGTTGTTGATCTGGCTTGCAAATTCCCCAGATCTCAATCTAACCAGGAATCCATGGAGGAAAGTCGAATCTATGGAGGCACCCCCCTGCAACCCATAGCACCTAAAGGATGCTCTCCTAACTTCCCAGTACCACACACACCACATCATACCCACAGAAGTCTGGAGTAATGCCCGAGGGGCCAGAGCAGCCCTGATGACACAAGGGGGACCTACACAATATTAGGTCTAGTGTTTTGCGTTTTAATGTTATGGCTGTTCAGAGGTCTTCAAAATGTGTTTGGGTTTTTTTGGTCAGCTAAAATACCAATCATCACATCATGTATTCATGCATCCCTGAAAATTCTCTGGTTTCTTTCTAGCTTTAATGGCAAATGAGTTACAGCTCCGGCCCCTTTGTAGAAGAACAGGGACTACATGTAGTATCCTAGTACCTAGACAATGTTTGTTGGACTTATAAACAAATTGGACCAAAGAGTTTTTAGAATGGAACTTGTTCGTATGTACTGTAGGGGACTTACTGTATTCCTTAAAATTACTAGCTTGAAGAGTAATCCTGCTTTGGCATGCAATACAAGCTACTGGTTTCAAGTTCAACGGGTTAACTTGAAAAAAACAAAAGCAGGAAAGTATAGAGCTTGAGAATTGGAGATTGAGTCATGGACAGTGGGAATCGATCCACACTTGAGCCTCAGTCTTGAGCAAATTCAGCACTAAACTGTCCCTTGTTAGAAAAAAGCAATTTGATATGAACTGTTAGCACACACATACAAGACTTTGGGGACAGCTGTCAGATTATTTCTATTATAAATAAACAACATCCTATGTGTCTTTATTTTCTCAGAGGATAGGAGTATAAAGAGAGTTTTGTGTTCAGTTCTACAGCCAACAACACAGAGTTCACTGTGCTTTGATATTCACTGTGACATGTTGCTGGTTTCTACAGTCTACTGTATGAAATTAAAAGGCAGACTCCTGGGGGATGCTAAACACTTGGTGGAGGGCCTATTCAAATACTGTAACTCTTTTAATTTTTTTCTCTCTCACAGTCATTATTTATACCGCTTGTCCTCTACAGGGTCTTGGAAAGAATGGAACCTATCCCAGGGGACTTGGGACACTAGGCAAGGTACACCCTGGACAGGGTACCGATCTTTTACAGGCCACACACACTCACACTCACACACACACACACACAGTCACACAATATGTGCAATTTGGAAATTATAATTATTGGAGGAAACCAGAGTACCCAGAGGAAACCAATCACAAGGAGAACAGATCCGAGACGGGACTGGATGTGTGAGGTCACAGTACCAACCACAGGTACATGTACTGTAGGGTACATTCTACTAATCTATTTTTGTGTAAAACATGTTGTGACATATTTACTTTTTTTTCCAGTGAAGTGTACACTTCTGTATGTGATGTGTAAGCAGGCAATTAATGCACGAGCAGGTCTAGGCTGCTGCCCAGGGGCCCATTGTGTGCAGGGGCCCTGGATTGGGTAGACCATTTATTATTATTTAAATGTTCTTCACAATTGGGTAATGAGAATTTTTTTTTTAATTAAGCAGGTGCTTGTATATTTGTGGCCAGGTTTATACGGTCAATTTGGTTTTGACAAAATATGTCATACTCCTATGTCATTCTCTGTAACTGGACAGCATAGTAACCATGTGTCACTCAGATAAGGAGACAGCGTGAGCGCCTTTGGTCTGTGAAATATTTTCAGCTATTACACATGGCCCTAAATTGCTTATTTTTGTTAAAACAATTTGAGCAAAGTGGGGCCCCATACAAGGAGTACCCTAGAATGTAAGCAAGAAACACCTTAGATTGTACAGTCATGGAGGAAAACTGACTCTTGTTATTTAGCAGAACTTTAAACATTCGTCACGGTAATACAAGCAACAAGGTCAGCAGTTAAGCAGGAATACCAGCTTTGCATCCAGATGCGTTGACAAGGATGCTCCAAGCCTTATTTTTTTTTGTCGAAACCCGAAAGGCAGAATAAACTATCGAATACTTTTCAGGCTTTCCACTAGTATATAGTGAGCATGTCTCAATGACAAAATACAATTCTCAGCCTTACAGTGAGCAATGCTTAAACGTCTTATAACCTCTTATCTTGTTATGGCTTTTAGCATCTTGCCAATTTTTTTTCTCCAGTGAAACAAAAAAATCAACTGGAAAAAAAACATAAATCCCAAACATAAATCAATAGAATGTAGAGTAACAGCAATGAGAAAGATAAGGATTTTTTAAAGTAATACACAAAATCCATGAAAAATTATTCTTTTTTTTCCAACGCTAAAATAAATAAATTAACAGTGACAGCCAAATGAGATAACTAAATTTTTGCTTTTATGAGAAAAACAAGGTTTTCAAAAGCGGCAAGAGGTGTTGCAAAATGATAAAATTATTTTCGATATTATCTTTGAGTCACAAGGGTGTTAAAAAGGTACAAATGCCAAAATATTTGGTCAGAATTGTTATATAAATGTGAGTTTTGTGTGAACTTACAACTCCATCTCCCACAGTTTTGTCACGATGGATAAATCAGCCTGCACTGGTTATTTCAGTATGCACATTAATATCAATAATGTGTTGATAGAGTTTTAATTTAAAAAAAAAATACAGCATCATCAGCCTCCTCCTTTGGCAGTTTTATTTTCACCTCAGCACAGCTTCCTATCATAGAAAATGCCACATACAGTATAATGTTTGTTTGACATTAAAGTAACAGTGAACAGAACCAGACAAAGCGAATGCATCCACACATAGAGCGCGCATCTCATGGAGACTCTTGTAGGACAGTACGGTAAGCCACTCATACCGATAATTTATTAATCCTGGAGTGACTGCAATGGCAGTAACACAGTCTAACCATCATTTTCTTGCATTTAACATTCTCCAAAAACCCTGTGAACACATTTAAACCAATAGATGCTGTGTTGCACAGGAAGAATTTTTACTTTGGTGATAAAAAGATGCAAGGTGATTGCCACAATGCAGGACATGAAAATAATAAAAGTCTATATATAGTGTTTTTCTGTGCAAACTAAATTAGAATGATTTGTTATTATACTATTGTTGTCCATACTGTATAAATAGGTTTTTGTTTTTCTAGTAGTGTAATCTTTTCAGTTAGGATTAAAATGTTGCAGTTGGTGGCCTCCAGAATATAGTGGGTGGGTGGCCTGTCCTCCATAGTGTAGACTTGGCCCAGGTGCACAAAGCGTGCTATAGGAACAGAGAGAATTTACTGACTGACATAAAACAGACATCAAATCTGACACATGAAATTCGGCTAACACGAATGTATGAAAATGATGGAGGACATAGCAACTGAGATTTCTCGCTTCCTCTAGGATAAAGGGTGTTATGTTCTTACTTCTTTGCTTACCTGGTATTTACCGTCTCTCTAGGTTTTCGTGTGTTCTCTTAGCCCCTTTGTCTAAACTGACAGGTGATGGCTGTGAGGGAGGCAAAATATTTCTTTCAGTTACCATGAGACGCTTGTGATGTCAGTTTCATGAAGAGGATGTGCTTTAAGAGTGACACGACTCTAAAATTAAACCAATAATCCCTTCTCAGTCCAAACCGTCATGCAGGTGTTGATATCCCGCTTTGCTGACAGCACGAAGGAATGGAGAACTGTTAACTCAACTCCTTGGTATGGAAATGTTCCAATATGAGAAGAGTCTTCCATCTTCTACAAAGTACTTCCTAAGCAGAGGGTTCTGTGCTCCCCCAGGACTGTATAATAAGTATAACAGCTTAACTCTGCACTATAGGTTACCAACCATGCACCCTGAGACCAATGGTTAAAGTGCATAGCCTTTGTAGAGAGAACGAGAGTGAGAGAGAGAGAGAGAGAGAGAGAGAGAGAGAGAGAGAGAGGGTGAGCACATGGTAATGCGCTCATGCTTGCTGCAACATCTTTGCTTGTAGGGCTGTCAGAGCAGGCCTAGGGGTTAGGCTCTGTGTGCATTAATGTGTGTGTGAATGTATCTGTGTGTGCGTGCACGTGTGAGTAACTACCCATGAAATATGTTAGTGAGGTGAGAAGTGCACTTCTCTGCTCTCATGAAAATGATCGCGCTAATGATAACCCACCCTGTGCTATGACATAGAAAAATCAGAAGACTCATCTTTTTTGGTTTCAAGTGCTCTGCAAAATGATTGAAGTGTCACTGCCAAAATTTCAAAGCACGAGATTTGTCTTCCATCGCTCTGAAGTAAGGGTTGAAATTAGGTGCAATGAACTCTTGGACTCAGAGACACAATAGGTTCGGGGGGAAAAAAAAAGAAAAGAGATCCGAAATTCACAGATGTGGGTAATGATCGGAATGCTTTGATTATGCCGAATATAATTGGTTCTTACTGCAGAACAGCAATTCTTTTTAGTTTTGTGTAAATTATAAAGAGCAACAGAGTGAAGCAACACCCCATAAGATGATCTCATTTTTGGTGCAGACGAGACAAAATTGTCTTGATCTTTTGTACTTCCATCATAATGTCTTTCTTTTTTTTTTTTTGCGTCTTAGTTTCTCCAAATGATCGAAATTCTGTCATTTCCATCACATCTGCTGATCCCATTCAGTACTCCTCTGTCTCCTACCTATTTATGAAAAAGTCAGGACTGTTCGCGCTTCTTAATCCCCAAGGCTTTCATTGTTCCCGGGAAGTGCACTGTCACCATAGAAATCGCCAAAGAGAAACAGCAAAACAAAACAAGAACGGCATTATGATAACCGAAGGGGGAGGGCAGGAAAAAAAGTGCATGGAAAAAAAAAAAAAGAAAGGGAAAGAAACAATTGTGAATATCTCCAAAAGTCAAAGAACTTGTAAGCGGGAATAATAATAATAAAAAAGAAATCTAAGGGAAGAAAAGAAAGTGTCGGCATGGAGCATGTGACGCATTGGCGGAGTGGACATTGCCTGCTAAAGCGAATGGGCCTCGTGGGCTCTTTATATCTGACGCTCGACTACAATTTGGAGCGCAAACACAGTGATCGCACATGTCGAACCTGTGCCAGGACTGACAGGCTGGTTGAGGAACGGTGTAGGAGTGGATTGAAGGTCACCATCTACCCAAATGAGCTCTAGTGATACTTGATGTCTTTGTAGCCCATGCAGGGGGCCAAATGGAGCCAGGTTTAATTGCTGTAATGCTTTCTTTTCCACTTGTCTTGATTCTGATATCTGATCCACCTCTTATACTGACCATTAAACTGAGAAGTAAACATTCGGAAATTTTTCCATTTTCAATAAATTGTGGGTGTAGAATCAAACTAATCAAAACCAGAAAAAACAAGAAACAAGCTTCAAAAAACAAAACAAAACAAAAAAAATGCTACGTTTACTTTTGTGAGATCCAATATCTGATTTATCTGAAACTTTAATGCGATCTGGACAAAGTGTTAATAATAAAGGGAAGTGAGCAGGAGTGTGATGTATTTGATTAAATTACAGTAAGCATTTGATCCAGCAACGCTGTAAAATCCCAAGCCTTCATTTTCTTATACATTACCTGGGATGCCAAATCCTCCTCTAAAACAGATATACAGCATTAAACAGTATTGCATTGCTTTTATCTGTTGAACATTTATCAAATGTTGTGCACTTACTGTGTATAGAGCCCTGTCTTTAACAAATGTACAGTGTTTTATGTTGGTCTGTACTTTGACAGCCACAAGCAGCCGAAATCATACTTGGTGAATAAAACCCAATTCTGATTCTAATTTAACTGTCAATCTAAATGCACATCAGCCTGGGACAGAGGTTGTCAAACACAAGCACCTCTTGCACTCGGGTAAGAAAACGTAGGTTAGACAGTATATTCTCCATATTTTACAACCATAGTTGTTTTTCAGCTGTGCTATTGAGAGATGCCCAGTGTGTTTCCCGATCAAAGAGGTTTCCAAAATAAATCCCCCTTTTCTCATAGGCCTCAATTCTTTGAGCTCTATGAGAAGTCTTTTTTCTAAAGCCCCTTTCATTTAGCCTGTTCAAGGAGGGCATAATTGCGGCTTTTTTTTTTAAGCCACACGATTCTGTGTCAAAGGCACTGAGATCAAAATAGGGAGGTCATCGTTGCTGCTCCTTTAAGCTGGCAGTGTAGGTAGTCACACAGGTGTAATGAGATTTGAGTTAAAAGGAAAGCTGGAATCTCATTTATTTTTGAGATGTGTAATTTTAAACCTATTATGCAAAATGTACTTTTTAGCTTTTCTTTTCAGTCAGATGGGTCCCCCGTGTATGTACTGTACAAACAAAAAATGTGAGACAAAAACATTCCATGATTTTCCTTTTTTTTATATTTTCCTTTTTTTTTTTTTTTGTATTAGATTTAGAATCGTGATTAAATTTCAGCCTCCTTGTTGCCTCCTTGTTGCCTCTTGTTGCTTCTTGTTGCTTCTTGCTCAGCTATGGTGTTCTTATTGGGCGTGGTTCAGCAGTAGCTCATTTACATAGACACTGAAACAGAGTACTTGTAGGAGGAGTGATATAAAGGGAGTTTTATGTACAAAATGCATTATCTGAGGAATTATTCAGCTGGTGCATTAACAAACACACTGCAGGATATCTAAAAGCTGTGCTAACTTGTTAAAGAAATGGTAAAAGTTTTGAGATTTTTTCCCTCTGATTCAGCTGATGAAGTCATAGCCAATTCCCCACCGGAACCCGTTAAGGAACTTTGCCTTCAAGGTGACAACTACAACCAGGGATGTGCTTTCACCTTGACACTTTTCAAACTGCTGCTCAGGCAACAAAGTTGTAGGAAAGCACACCCCCCCCCACCCCCCCTTGTTTTGATTGGCTAGGGTCACTATGCTTGGTGTAAGTATGTGGGTATACCACCCCATCCACCCCCACTCCACCACCCTGAAAAGAATGGCTCTACTCTCCATCACCTGGGACTCCAACTCTTACTCGTCATATGATAGAGCAAATGGATTTCTGTTATACCACTCAGGAACAAAATATGGGACTTTTATGGGAAAAACATTACAGGAATGAAATGAAATGAAATGAAAAGAGTGTACCAGTCAAGGGCGAGCAAAAGGCGGCATTGCTGAGCGGAGTCTTCTTATCAGCTTTTTCTTTGTGTGAAAGTGACGTAAGACTGAAGTATTTTGAGGGTGAGGAGTACTTGCTCTAAATCTGATCACTTAATGTTGGACTTAATATAAGATATTGGTAATTCTGACCAATATCTAAAGATGAAGCACATCTTCATTGCGAATGGAACACTATAGTTAAATTACAATGGCATGGGATCAGCAGGTAGTTATGCTGCCTCACAGCTCACCGTTCTTCAATTTGAGCTGAAAACATGCCAGTACAGAAACTGGGTATGTCCGGAGATATGAATGTACTGTATGTACAGTATATGAGCATATGTAGCATCCCATTCAGAATGAATTCTTCCTGAGTCCACTGCAACACGGACCAGATAAAAGTGTATACTGAATAAATGACAAAGTGATAAAAAGTGATTGCACATTTTATTTTTTTGCGTGCATATTTGACACTTTCTGTCACTCCATGAGAGAAACATGGTGAGAGAACATAGTTTCCAACCCTGATGTTTTTCCCCCCCCTTTGGTCTGTATTGAGCTTTAAAACAGAGATGGGTGTGAAGTACATAGTTAATCATAACATATAGTAATATACATTAAATACTACAGCCAACAAATCCCTGTAGTGTACGTTTGTAATGAAAACCGCAGCAATAACTCTTCAAATGGAGAAATGTTGGTCGGTTAAACACTGGGCCAGTGTTAAAAGCATGGTTGCACTTTATTGCAAGTGAGCTTTCAAAAGGGATTAGCTGGTGGCTGAACTTGTGGTGAACAAAAAACCACAACTATAACAACGCCATATCACTTTTTTCTTCATAAAACCATCAGTGGAAATAATGCAGTCCCATATGTTAAAGGGATTTCAGGGCAAAAAAAATTTTCTTAAAATTTCTGGCAAGCATGGAAAACAGGTGTGTTAGCAGCTTGGATTCATAAGCTGGAGTCCTGACTGTCAGAGTATGAGAGTAGTCTAGCACTTTCTGTGGTCTGTAGCCTCTGTGGGGAACATAAAGTTAAAGCAAGCAGACTCTAGAAAAGACATGTTCGCTCTCTCTCTCTCTCTCTCTCTCTCTCTCTCTCATTTAGCCCGTGTTCAAAATATGGATTTATAGCAATCTGCATCATAATGGAGCAGCTGGGGCTTCCTGTAACATTCAAGCAAAGGCCTTGCTTTTTCATTCCCCTGAATTTCAAATAGAAAGAGGCCAAGGTTACGCAAGGATATGTAGGGCATTGTAACAGAGGGAGAAATCGTGGTTAAAAGACTTCAGGTCAGAATGGAGGTCAGCTCCTATAGTGCTTGGCTGCTCTGACACAACACTTTACAAGTTGTTGTATCTAAACAATCACTGCCACATAGTTCCTAGAGCATTTGCCTCTCCTGGGCTTTTTATGGTTTCTCAATCAAGGAGCAAAAACCTAATTTGGCTTTGTAGTCTACTGGATTTTACTTCTTACCATTTTGAAGCATATTTAAGGTCAAGTTCTTCTGATTGCTAGGTAGTCCTAGCTAAATGTATAAATATTACTGATAATCCATCTATTTATTCTCTTTACAGATTTGTATCTTTGTAGTGTGGCATACTTGCTATGCACAAGCACACACGGACTGTTGAGGAAACCGGAGTGGATTCAAACCTTCAACCTTGATTGAGGAGATGAGTCTCTCCCTCCATATTTCTTTCTTTTATGTCCTGCATGAAATGTTCTAATTGAATATATATCCACTGGTTTACAATATAAAAGAAGGTATAAGCATAATTGATACCAACAAGTTTTGTCTCCTTGATACTGACATAAAGTACAGTAACAGTCTGTCTTTTTGCTCTAGTGTTTATACTGTGATTAAAAACAAGCAGTTTCCATTGCGATAAAAATAGGCTCTATGGACCCATGTTCTAGGTTTCTCCACATACAGTACATAGGGGTGTGTGTGGGCGTGTGTGTGGCGCTCCACCCGTACTCAATGATAACCCCCAAAAGTATAAAATGGATCTCACAGGAGTCAGGCCTTCATACTGCTTAGGACTCCATTACTAGCAATCTAAGAAACAGCTGTACTGCAGGCCTTGTGCTGAAGCAGAAGAAGAAGAAGAAAAAGTAAAAAAAAAAAAGTTGAGTGTCCCTTTAGCAATGTTTTCTTGCTTTTCTCTCCCATTTTTATCAGAAATATAGAAATACCCACCCAGTTTTGTCATGTGTGATTGGTTCTCCTCCAAGTATGACATGCTACAACTCATCTGGTTCTAGTTAGGGTGGAGCACCCTGTGGACATGAAATGAACACAAATGCCATTACAGAATCGATAAAGCCATTTTAGCCGGTTTGGACATACATGGGGGGCAAAAACGGGTGCTTGTCATTAAAGGTCATCTCCAGAAACCGGGATACAGCAAGTGCAATTTGATGTAAACGCTTTAGCCTAGAAACTTTCACTCTAACCTTTCACAAATTTCCCCATTACAGTTATAACTATAGAAAGAAACAGTTTAAGGCAATTATCTTTTCCACTAGGATGCTATAATAGACTACTTCTGGGAATTTTTTTGGAAAAGATTTTGGAAAATATTGTGTCCAGAGCTTGTACTGTACATGCAAGAATCTGATTAAAATTAGTATAATAAGTATGAATCATTAGTTCATTCTTGCATTGCTGATGTAAAGGGTTAATGAATCTTATTCAGCAAAGTTCTGTAAAAGTGAGCACTGACTTTACCGTACAGAATGATGTCAGAATGAATGTGAAATCAGGTAGAAAATTGAGCCATTTTCTATTTCCATCCACCACGAGGGCGCTTTCAATCAGATCAAAAAATTATTTTTTTTGCTTATTTCCCTGTCATTAGCAAAAACTTCACTTTGTCTCCTTGTGACCTCACATGTGAAAGCTATAAAAGATCCACACTATGTCACACTTGTCCGCTTGCCCATTATCTTCTTGGTGAAGAATTAAGGAAGTGTATTCAGGATGATGAGTATAGTGCACTTATTCTTTTTTTTTTTTTTTTTGCTGCTGCAATTGTTAAAGACATTGGATTAAAGTGCACTATGAATGATGTTATGCCACTAATTACTATTTCACTATTGCTAAGTTTGCCAATATTTGACTTTGTTACTGAACAAGACATAGCCTGTTCTTTAGGCTTATACAGTATGTAGTTAGTACTTAGTCTTATAAACGTTTACAACCCATTTTAAATGTATTTCAGCGAGAATGGTGGGTTATTATTTGTTCTGTAATTATTTGCTGCCTGAACAACATTCACGCAGACTGGAGCATAAGACAACAGCAGAATTAAACCAGAAACACAGAAGTAGCAGACTGGATCCTCGAACTGCGGGATCCTCGCTTGACTTCTCCCTTCATTAGTTGATAAAGCTTTGTATATAAAACTCTAATACATACAGACAGAATATAGAAGGTCGGATGTGCTTGCTTTTTAAGCATAAGATACACTGAAGAGTGTATGTTGTTTTACTAGTAGTGTGGTAATCTCGCTACTGGTACTTAGGGAAATAATGCCCACAGCAAAAGATGCAATAGGCCCAGAGATATTACAGACATAACTTCATGCTATGTGAGTCATTGCAAACAGGGTGCTATAAATCAAACGGCTGTGACACAGATGAAGTCACAAGTCAAATTACATTGTCTTAAGCATGGCAAAAGCATGCTGCATCAGATGCCATTGGCACCAGGACAAGTCTTTGGTGCACAGGTCCAGGAAAATTGAAGTGATCACATTCCTCTGTCTGAGATGAGAGCAAAAAATTTGATACAACAGATTTCCCTTATGTCACTGTCTGAATTGGCACATTATTCCCATGCAGGCAGGCAGGCAGGCTTCAAAACGAAATTCGAAAGTGAATGCAGTGGCTACATGGAAAGCAGAGGGGGCTAGATTAGTTCTGCCACGGCACTCTTAAACACAAAAGGGTTGGGCCAAATCAGGGTTTGATCAAGTCTATAAATCATGATTTACCTAAACTATCAGAGAATCTTGGAATCCAGAAGGGTTGTGTGTATGATCCCAGGGCCACCATACCCGCAGTGAAGTACAGAGATGGGAACATCATGATATAGTTCTGTAGTATCTCTGCAAATCGTACTCAGGCATTACATACCATTGAAGAAAACATGAATGGAATGATGTACCAGGATATATTAGAGGATCATTTAATCTCGTTTCAATAAGGCAAGAACCCCAAACATACAGTCAAAATGACTCAAAAATGCCTTGCATGGTCTAGCCAGATCCTTGACTTTAACCGTACTGGAACGGTATGGAGGATCCGTAAAGGTGTTGAAGCCTCAGCACCTTGAGGAATTTAAGATGATACGCCAAATGGGAACTTGTAAAATCTAAACCACAATATTGCAAAAATCTGCATACCTGATGTTGATGTTATCTCAAAATATTGCCAACAATTGTTTTTCACCCTCTTTTTTTTTTTTATAGTTCTAATTTGTCTGAATACATGATTTTTAATCACTTTGTATTTTTTTAAACATATATTTTTTTCATTTGTTTATGCTGATGAATACATCCCTTTTTCATATTTATAAGTCAAACAACATTAAGCTTGTTAGATTAATAGACACTGTAACATCACAAAACACTATGCCCAATCTTGGGTGTATGCCGTGGTATCTGGCACCAGAACGTTGGCAGCGGATCCTTTGGGTGCTGTGGGTTGTGGTGTGCGGCCTTCACAAATCGGACTTGTTTTTCCGGTGCTCGATCAGATTGGGGTCTGAGGAGTTTGGAGGCTGACCTTGGGCTCTTTGCCTGCTGTGCCCCACATGTGGTAGGTTTTGGTGCACTGGGTGTTCTCGTGCCTTTCTCTCATAGCCAGCAATGACCTTTTTAGTGAGTTGTGCTACATTAGTTTTTCTGTGGAATCAGATCATTTACTTCCCACAGGCAAAAATGAGCCTTGGAATGAATAATAATAATAAATGAACCTGTCAACATGGACCTGTCATACAATTGAAAATCAATTTTAATGTGTTAATGTTGCATGATGTGTGGCTGATCTGTGTATACACTGGGAAGGTTTTAAATACAGATTTCTCCAAGGATTAAAGAAAAATATTGCATAGACCTACTTGAATATACATCAAGATGAAGGGTGTCAGGGAGACAGGGAGTTCATAACCTGGCTTCACCAAATTTTAAAGAAAGAGTTGCGTTCCCAAGGTGTTGTGGGTTAGCACTGTCGCCTTGCACCTCCAGGGTCGGGGTTCGATTTCCGGCCAGGCTTGATTCTCGTCTCTGCTTGGTGAGTTTCCTCCGGGTACTCCGGTTTCCTCCCACAGTCCAAAGATATGCAGGATAGGCTAACTGGCATTCCCAAATTGCCTGAAGTGTGTAAATGAGTGTGTGTATGTGTGTGTGCCCTGCGATGGATTGGCACCCTGTCCAGGATGTATCCTGCCTTGTGCCCTAAGCCTCCTGGAATATGTTCCAGGCCCCCCGCGAGCCTGACTACAGGATAAAGCGGTATAGAAGATGAGTGAGTGAGTGAGTTGAGTTTCCCTAAGCTTATCCCAGAGTACTCAGTGTGCAAGGTGGGGTACACCATGGATGGGGTCCCAGATCATAGCAGGGCACAATTACACACTCACACTAGGGGCAATTTAGAAACACCAGTTAGCCTACTCTACATGCCTTTGGACTGTGGGAGAAGACCAGAACACCGAGAGAAGATCCACCAAGCATGGGGAGAACATGCAAACTCCATACACACAGACCCAAAGGTGAGATTTAAACACTCTTTAACGTCTACATCACTGTGCTAAATGATCTAATACAAATTTTATTTCAAATAAATTGGAATCAAACTTTGCAGTTTTTCCGCGACTCCAAATGCTGCCATCATACATTTACTTACAAGCAAACATGACCACTCTGTATTTTCCGCTGCAGCCTTAATAAAATAACAAGAACACTTATATTTCATATTTTGCACTCATGTATGCAAACAGGCATTAGATACTGTATATAAACAGCCGGAAATTAATTAGCTCTAACCATATTTCTTGCAGTACTAAAATGTATTTCCATCGGGTATGCATAACTACTGACCTCAACGGTTTGCATATCTGATATTTTAGGAAGGATGCAGTTTTATTTTGTCAAGCTATGCACACTCTGTTTTGTCAGATATGTTTCCATTTGAATCTGGGATTGTGTTATCAGATTTAGAGGGATCATGCTCTGACCTTTTTCCCGGCCTGGTATCTATGCACACTTTTTTACATACTGTCATCTTCTTTCACTGGATCATTTGGAGATCCAGCTTCCTCGTTGGACAAGCTTTTATCCGTGTGCTCATTATAAACAAGGTCATGTTAAAACATTGTTGGAATAGCCAACATTTTCCTTGCATCCCCTCTGATTACATACAAAAGGAGGTAATAAGGCATCAAACTTGTTTTTCAGTCCTTCCAAGTATGCAAGTTCAAATGCAAGATTCATTCCCGTTTTCAGAGTCAGTCTTTGATGCCAGCAGTGAACAATCATTCTAATTGGGCGTGACTATGCTGATGAAAACGTTCGAGAACAGGCCGAAAAAACATGGATTGGAAAATTGAATCAATATCATTAATCACCCACAGAACTCTCATGATAATTAGTTCTGCCTTATAGTCGGAGCCAAAAGGACAAGTGCATGATAGCCTCGGCTTTCCATGTACCAAGTTCAGCAGGAGAACATCTCTTCGCTGCTTCTCACCACACAGTCAGTCTGCAAATAACATTAAGAGGGTTGCTATAAAATCATCCATACTAAAGGGACTCGGGTCAACCTAACTCGGAAGGATGAGAGAAAGTGAGATTTAACTGTGCTCATGGGTGTGCTCCTTGAATGAGTGTCTTTCCTGCTCCACTTTGTTACAAACATGACACAACATTGACTTTGGAAAGCAGATGATATGGAGGTTTATCAGATCCCAAACAGGCGTAGTCATCCTTCCTTTTGGTGTTATTTAAGCAAGCTTTCAGTACTTTTCAGTAGACTCACTCTTTTTGGGCTGTCATGGATCGGGGGTGTCTCTAAATTGTTATTCTAGTGGTTTCGATGAATTATAGCACCTTTGAATTTTATTTGGGCCACGGTTATTGACCCCAAGACTCTTAATTATATTGCATCATTACAGATCATCATTACAAAAACAAGTCTCTTTCACACAGAAGCATTTCAACACTATTCTATCAGCAAGCCAACACTGTTACAGTGAGGGGTAAAGCTAGCCATTACATAGGCAGAGCATAGGGGAACTTTTATTTTTATTTTTTAGAAGCCTGAACATAAAAGGCCTTTAACAAGCAGCATGCGATTTTATGAGAGAACGAGTGAGGCTTGCCCAAAGTGACATGGCAGCCTGGTGCCCATCTGAATTCATCTCTGAACACGGTGCCAGACGAGGAGGTGACTGGCAAGTTAATCAGTGAGACAACAGCGAGGAACTGCGGTCCTAATCATTGAAACTTTTATCAGGCCCTTATGAGACACAAGCGATTTTTTTTTTCTAACTTTAATAATTCTGTCTGGAAACTTTAAAGGGACTTGTAAAATGGGAGAGGCTGAGAAATGTTAAAGAAACTACCTCAACTGGAAAGTTCTTATGCAAATGCAGCACGGGCAGCTGTGCAGGGCCCGGAGTCTGCGCTGTCTGCGTTGGCCGAGGGCGTTTGCACAGGATCGCACCATGCCTTGCCATCGTTGAAGCCGGTTGCTTATGTGCTATTTTTCTTGGCTATGACTTCTGTGTGGAACATACAGTAGAACAAAGTTCCTGTCACTGCTAAAGCTTGTGTTATTGTATTTAAAGCACACTATTTACACACGCCACTGGCACACTCATTCTCTCTAATCTACAACTCAATACACAAATTTAGCTTTAGGTTAAAAGGATCCACTTATGCTTAAGTAGAGATATCACTGGGTAAATGCAATCTTCCTCTTCACCTGTAGGTATAAACAATATTTTGTCTGTCCTTTATCAAAGGATTAAATTAATCCCAGAACTAATCCCATATCTGTTGTCATAATGAAAGTTAAGCTGCTATCTAAAATATCTAAATTTTCATAAGAGTGCAAGATAAATTAACCAGTATGTCAAACACAATGTTTAATGTCATATCGTGTCTAAAATGTCATGTCACAGTGTTGACTTTGCTCTACAATTAATCCCCATCATGTGGCCCAACTGGTGCATGGTGTTATACAAAGTGTGATGCTATAGAATCTCAAATACAGTGTATAATAAATATGTAACTGTATGGACGAACACGCTGGTTGACGTTTGGTCATGGTGAACAGTTTTGAAGGGAATCATTTTAACTAATCATAGTATTTAGTAAGTTTGTCTTCACCCTAGAGCCAACTTTACGTCATAAACAGTTACAAATTACAGAGAAGTACTCGCTTTATCATGAGGGAGATCATGAGGTTGAATGATGATGACATTAGTAGGCTAGATCTTGCTTCAGAGCCAGTAACCACAAACTGCCAGAGGTCAACCTGGACCTGATCCAACTCTACCTACTGTATAACCCTAACCTGTGAGGTGCATTGCAACATGGAATAACACTTTTCAACAGCATGAAACACACTGATCTGTCACCACCCCCAGAGATTTGTAGGTAAGAATGAGCTGCTAATCAAATGCGGTCAAAATATGGTAAAGCAATTCTGTCCTTGGTGATTTGGACTTACAGTTCAGCGTGATATGGTCGTAATGGGTGGCAGGGAGCAGGAATCAGTTCTGGGGATAGGGATTTATATTGGCCAGTAGTAAGACTTACATCCAGCTAGGTTACTTTCAGACTGCAAAATGATTCTGTAATTAGCCTTTGCACTGTTGTCATTAATCAGCTAATGAGATACAAACAGTCTGGGAACAGATGTTGTGTCATACTGTGTACTATCCTAAACCTCATGCTGAAAGATTAGTCTGTCTGAAATGGTAGTGCATAGTAACTGGATGCCATACTACATCACGTTGAAATCACAGTATGTAAACACTGCACACTATTCTAAACTATAATTAGAGCAAATGAAAGGGGTCTGGCGTCTTTCGAGACGATCTATGACCTTTGAGAAGATGCAGGGACCTTGTAATAAGGCATCAAAAACCGCTGGCGTAATCTGATCCTGTGAGCAAAGCAGTTCGTCCGGTGGTAATAAAATAATAAGTGAAACAAATACTGCTGCGCTGAGGTATGTTATTATTACTTACAAAATGTTCATCATCAAAAGATCAAGGTAGTCGGAGGGTGGGCAAGCTGGGAAGCTGTACTATGTCCTAGGGTTAAAGTAGAATATAAGGTTAATGGAGAAGGACCTCATTCGCTCTCATTCGTTCATCCTTAGCAAAGAGCAAATCCAGAGTCAGGATCAGATCACAGATACCGAATACAGAAAGTTATACACGATCACATACACTCACACACCCCTCAACACCTTGAGGGCAATTTAGAGTCACCAATACACCCACTTGATGTTTTTGGCCAGTACAAACTGTAGCCTGAGCTGGGCATTGTACCCAAAATCCTGTGAGGTAGCTGCTGCACCGTTGTGCTGCCTACACTGTAAGACAATCCAACAGACCAAAACCGTGACCAAACGGACCAAAACCACCAACCACAAAATATTCATAGGATAGACTTATGGACATAAATTATTTGTAGGGTTTTTAACCTGATATTCCTGAGTTAATGTTTAAAAAAAGAGGGAAGTGGTAATTTTCATTTTATGGCACACATTGAAAAGCTTGGTTTGCCCGTGTGTACATATTAAGTGTTATGACCATTACACCATTTTTGAAGGGGGTGTGTGAGGTCAGCCATTGAATGCTTTGACTACCATCCGGCACTCCTGTGGCTACTACTGCATCTGTCAAACTCCACAGAAAGCTAAACACCACAGCCTGGCCCATTTATTTTGTTAACCCAGCACACGAAAATACATTAACAGTCCAGGGAAGTGGCTTAAATGCCGAGGCAATCATTTTTTCTTGTGGTTTACAACTCTTTAGTGTGGCCACCTTTGGCTGGCTTTTCCATCGCAGCTTGCTGGCTGACAAGACTTGGATTGCAGAATTGGTGCCTGATTTTTGAGCTCAATATCCTCCTTCCATGCCCACTTCTTGCAAATAGTTCTGTGCCATGCTTGATTTGCACGGTGCCACGATAGAAACTTGTCTGTTGCTTCCAAACACACCCAAATGCAAACTAGTGAAGAATGAAACAAGCAGGTTGTTACAGGCTTGCCATAAAAAAAACGAATCTTACTATATTGTGGTCACCACTGATAAGATCCATAGCCAGCTGTCTAGTAAAATGGAAACCTTGGCTGGCTGGAAAGTGCAACCTAGAATTACTTCCTCCTTAAAATGTATGTACATATGTTTAAAATATGCCCCTTATGTTTTGGCCTGGGGCTTTTAGTTAGGAACATTTAACTTTGGAGGGCATTTTTTTGTGCTGGGTTCAAAAAGGGAGCAGACATAAATTGGTGCAAGCCATACTAGCATTTGACACATTTGCACATTCCTGCCCAGACTCTCTGAACGCTACATTAGCGTGAGCTCAGTCTTTCTCCTGGGTTGACTCAGTCTCTCTTTCCTCGAAACTGTTCTTCCAACAGACTGGAGAACAATATTGCGGTTTATAATTGAGACACTCTCCGTGTGACTGCTGGTTCACACACAGCAGAGCAATTCCCAAGAACAGCTTGAAACAGATTTCTTTTGAATTATGCATCGAGTGCTGTGTACTAAGCGCCTGGTTGAACATTCAGAAAGTCTTCAGGTGCTCATTCCTCAGCCTTACCACACACATTTTCTATATACTGTATATACATAATCTTATGATGCTCCTGTATCTGTTCCATGCCATTGTCTTTTTATTATAAGGTTTTATTCAGAACCTGATCATCAAGGAGAGATCAGACCTGATGCACTTAAACAAAAATGCACCAGTCATAGGCCTGGCTTGGGAAGCAACTGCCCCTCGTGACTTCAGTGCAATCCTTTATGCACAAATCCTTATCATTGCATCAGCTTAGTTATATTATCAAGTGCTAATGAGTTTATTACACTTTACCTCACAATTCCCTACAGGAACTTTGTCAACTAACAGGCTCCAAGAATCACGAGAGTAGATGCCTTGACCTCTATGTAATATTAATCTACTTTGCTACTTTGTCTGTATTCATGTAATGACAGATTATGGTAAAAGAAAAGACATTTATCATAGCCCATGCATTCTGGGTGTCCTTGTCTATAGACTCTCTTTGTACTGTACAGCAATATGTTGGAATGTGCTGTATCTTGGGAATAAGGGTGTGGACAAGTGTCAGTGATTCAGACGATCAGATGAGGCCCAGATGTGGTTTTTCGTGGTTTAGGACTCTAGCCCGAGACATGGAGGGTTGCTGATTCAAGGGCCAGGTGGGTCACAGATGGTGTTCGAAATCCCCTCAGATGGCTGCAGGTGTCAGAATTTACCAGACGTCTGCTCTGCTGCAGTTTTACCCTCTACTAGGCAAAGTATTAGGAAAAAAGTAAATAGAAGGGCAAAACCTGGAAAACCTTCGAAGAGTTCAAAGAGTAAAAAAAAAAAAAAAACAGTGTATTTTTTTTGGTTACAAGCAACGGTAATTCTTTAGTGCTTTGGATATACAAAGTTTTAAAGCCTTCTAAAAAAAAGGTCCTGATAACAGAATCTATTCACAAAGGTTATGCGTCAGGTCCTTATGCACATCCATGCCGCAACACCTGCTGAATGATGGTGCTCAGGTCACCTTGGAAACATCAACATTGTGGAAAAGAAGTGGTAAAGAAAAAACAGGTAAAGCAGACCGGTGAGCCTGGAGATCAGCAGACAATGAAGTGCAAACAGTCCGTAAACCGCCAGCACGATGGGGTTTCCAGCTGTCTTTCCTTTGATTTCCAAGACTACACACCAAGTGTTCACACCAGCTTGGTTGAGCTATAGCCGCCATTGTTGACTTGCATCGATGTCGTTCAACAGAGTGACGTGTACAGTATTAGCGCTACCGACTGTATTTGTAGAAACCTGATTAGTGAGATCAGTGAGCATTGAAATTGCTGTAAAGGAGTGGATTCATCTTTGTTCTTGCTGTTTCTAGGACACATGATGGTTTATTTTTAGGGTTGGTTTTCCAGTTGGTGTTTTGGATTCCAGTGACTAGACTAACTTTAGACAAAGCGGTGTAATCAAAGTTTCATGTGTGAAAAGATTTCAATAAAGTGTGAATGTTTGTAGCTGTCCTATAAACATATGCTGAAGAAAAATGTTTAAAGTGACTTGTACTGTATATTAACGTTTCTGGTTTAGTTAGATCACTCAACGGGTGCATAAAATGAACTGACATGATAAACTGTCAGAAAGTAGCACTCTTTTGTGTGATTTGTATGAAAATAGTGTTTGACAGATTAGACATTAATTGCTACTGTATATTAGAGCAGTGGTGTCTAGTTTAATGATATTTACAACCCTTCTCATTTGGGAAAGCCTGAAAGGCTATGATCCTGAAGGTCCCAAATTTAGCCGTGTTGAAACCAGGTCAACAGAATTTCACCAAAGATCTACTCCAAGATCTTCTTCAGCTCCAAGATCTACATATTTACCCTATGTTAACTGTAGACAAAAAGAGCTTTTGCTGTGTTAATCAGAATTTCCAGTAATCCTACAAATACCAGCGTGTAAACGTAACCTCCGACTTCCACAGCGGTAATTTACTGCCTTTATTATCAGGGGCATTGCCTTATGTTGTGGCATGGGCGTCAAAGATTTCACTCACTCCACCCATGTAGTGGATTTATTTTCACACATGTTGGATGAGGTGTCTTTAATTTCTCCCCACCCGGCCATTGTTTATTCTGCTGTTAAGGATGAATATAAGCAGAAATAGGGTAGAAAGAAAGGCATCCCTTCTCTTTGGACCCTCAGCTCAAACTATACAACCTTCAGTATATCTCATAGGCTATATCTTTTACACCAAGCCCTGTGAAGATGTTTTCCTTTTTTATGCTGATCACTACACAACACAAGCCCACTGTTAATTATATAACCAACTGTATAACGCTACTTTTATATGATACTATATGATATTGAGATATGATAAAAATTCCCAATCTCACCAGAACAGAACACAATGCTAGGATCCTCATCCCACATGAGTTAATCCATTACTCCATTAGGTCTTTGTGATAATTGTGCACTGTATTTCAAATACAGTGAAAGTTACAGTACTTCGGCCCGTTTTATTTTAATTAGCCAGTCAGTAATTGGTGTTTTTATTTTTTTATGTCAAACCTTCTTACAAAGAGAGATAACGATAAACATAAACAAGATACTGTATTTTTTAACCACCTGCACAGCTCAGTGACCTAAGGGCCTTGGTGAATACAGAGTTTCCAAAATCTATTCCATCTTCAGTTCAAAAAGTGGCATAGATGATGAATTCTCCATCCAGACATTTGAGCATACAGGGAATGAAATGGGAGTGCTATTACACTCTATCCAGTGTGATTTAAAAAACACTAGTCATGGACATAAACTCTTGCCAAGGCACCACGACAAGAGCCACTCGAGCAGACAGCTTGGAATATGGGAATGCAATTAAAAATAGACATTCATGCATGCTGTCCTTCCCTCACTTATACACACAGACACTTACTGATTCATTCATATACTGTACATCAATCAGCCGCATATGTTGTGTATCACGAGCAATATGTCTCTTTAGAATCACAGGAATAGATTGAGACTGAACTTCTACCAAGTGTTCCATAAGATGTGCATTAACAACAAATTATAGTGCTAATGCGACATTGGAGGAAGAGTGCTAATCCAGTCCCTTTTACCTTTTTCTCCACAGAATTCAATTTCCATTCAGGGGGCCCCTGCTGGATGTGGGATTTTTTTTTTTTCCACCCGTACATGATGTGATCACTCACACTAAAAGATTTGCCTAGACATGTCTTCATAAGCTGTTTATGCTTAACTGGATAAATATTTTGATCGAGACTCAGTTACTATTATGATAGAAACAAGTGCTTTCGTAGTAGAGAAAGGGTTGACAGGTTGATGGACGGCCCATCTTTCTTTCCTTCAACAGACAAATACGAAATACCAAATAGTCCGATAATTTTGTTAAGGAAAGGAAAGTGTCATTATGTCTATATTCACTAATACACATTAGTCACAATTCCTATTCCTGGTAGACAACATCCTAAAGCTGCTGCAGTGTCTAACATGGACTCGAATGAATGGGAAGTGAATTCTTCAATCTGAGGGAAAAAAACAAAGTACCTTGTGAACTAATGTCTTTTGGTGCTGTGAAGAAGTACTGTTTCTGCTCCTTCCTTTTTTTGTCACACTTAAATGATTCAGATCATTCTACAAATTTTAATATTACACAAGTTTAAGACTACACGAGTAACTGCATTAGCAGTTTTTAAATGAAAGCTGTTCAAACCTACCTGGTCTTATGTGAAAAAGTAATTGCCCCCAAACCTAATAACTGATTGGTGCCACCCTTGGTGGCAATAACTGCAATCAGGCGTTTACAATACCTACAGTAGCACTGAGTCTTTCACATCCCTGCGGAGGGATTTTGGCCCACTCTTCTTTGAGGAATTGTTTGAATTCAGCAACATTGGAGGGTTTTTCGGGTATGAACAGCCTGTTCATTTACTTCCAGGATTATTGCCTAACCTTGTTTTGTCCTATTCGGACAATGTACCATAGCAATGATTTGTACAGGCCCTCCTCTGTTGTGATTCATTCTCTTTTTGTGTCGGGCAGCAATAATACCGCAGATCTTTCACAGATGCTCTATCCTGGGGGCTCCAGATACCACTGGCTGACAATCAAATTCCTGGTTTCTAGAGGTGTGGAAATCCCAATCTGTGGTGAAGATGGCTAGCTGGGTGGTCAGCAGAAATGTAACATGGACATCAGACTTTTTTATTACCTTGGGGATGCAAGTAGAAGATTCTGGTCTTCCCTTACCTCAGCAGCTAGCAGAATCCCTGCATCACTTGCGTATCAAAATCCGACTCTTCTTCCATCATAGTGGAGCTCTTTTCGATTGTGGCAAAAAAATCTTAAATTCTAGCTTCTGTATTGTTCACTCGCGAAAGACCTTAAACATGTCAGGCTAGCTGCTTTGCTAAATGTTCAATGCCTCTACGATTTAGTGGTTGTATACATCAATGCGTTGTAAGGAACCCAGACCCACATCAGTGCATTTTTTTAGATATTACTGTATGGTTATGCATGAGACCTGATCATAGCTTCTGCATTACATGTATCACAGTTTTACGTAATATATATATATAAAAAATCACTGCCACATCCACAGTAAAAGTATAAAGTTTAGGAAACCAGTGCTTTTAATACAGGGAATAAAAGATGATGAGGATAAAAAAAACATATACCTACAGTATGCGAGAGTTTGGACCAATATGCTCTAAAATGCTCTTATTGAAAGACAAATATACAGATTGATAGACATAGAATTTTTTTTAAATAACTATGTTCATCTTTTCAATACAGTTCTAGATATTTTTAGGATCTATTCCAATGTGCCCTGAAGCGGATGTGTTTTTGCGGCTCATGGTGCCTCTGTGGGTTTCTAAAATATGTAGGGTGTGCTAAACACATTTAATTGCCTGTTGTATATGATTGAGTTTATGGTTGTATGTGCTTGTCCCTTGCAATGGGTTAGCACCTCATCCAGATTGTACCCTGCCTTGTGCCCCAAGTTCCCTGGAATAGTCTCCAGCCCCCAATCAGACCTACACAGGATAAGTGGTATAGACAGTAGATGAATGGTGCAATAGAAAATTGCTTTGCTACTTCTAATAAAACCTCTGCACATTTTACCATTAGGAACTGAACAATTTACTCTATACTGCAGGATGAAAAAAGAGTGTATACTAATAAATATGAATAATCCAAATGACTTGCCAGAAGTTATGTTCAAATCTGCAGGGATGGGTTAGGTTTCAAAGGCTATGTAGGTCTATACTACTGACTGCCCGAAACAAGATTTTAATTGGGGACCTCACGATTAGAATGATAATTTGACAGGACTGCTGTAACTCATGTCACATGACTTTCATTTGGATTCTGGGTGATGGCAACTCCAATATTTCCCTTAAGGCATTTAGTTACTATACAATTTTAGAGGTATGTTTAGGATCACTGTCCAGCTTGAAGTTCCAGTTGTGACCAAGTGACCAGTTTTTCTTGATAATCCTTTTTCCTCTTAATGCCATCTATTTCTTTATGTGCTGCAGTCCCTTTTCCAGAAAAGCACCCCGTAACTTGATGTTTACACCCCCATGCTTCACAGCTGGTTCTTCCAAAAGGCTGGTGGTCTGGCTTTTTATGCCAGTCTTAGAACAAGGGCCTGTTCACTGCATGACAGCCTTTCAGTCCACAACGATGTAGGACTCTCTTAAGGTTGAGGTACATAAGGTACATATCTTTCGACTGATGCCTGAAACTCTTTTTCACTGTCTTTGAATTCATTGAACGTTACAGACCAAATCTCATTCCTTCATTGGAGTTAATTTTCCTGAATGATGCAGTGTCTATGTGGTCCAAGACTGTTGGTGGTTAGATGGTGGTCCAGATGCTTGCGATATCGCTAGTTGTTTGGAAATTGCTCATATGGAGGAACTAGACTTCCATAATTACACAACCTTTCCTGATATCTTGACTGAATTGCTGTGATTGTCCATGGTATTAACTCCTAATTACAACAATGCTGCTCAGAAGCATTTATGTCACTGCATCATCTTTTATACAATTTAAAGAGACAATCAACTTGGTGTATGTAAACTATTGTGAATTAAAGCTGAAATAAATCTGCCTTCTCAACTTTTTAAACGAACTCTAACGTGAACAAAGCCCTGACCTGACCTGCAAGAAGAAATATACTGTAACATGAAATATGTGAAGTTGTGAAAAAACTGTCATTGGATTTCTTTAGCATAAATGTATGTAAACTATTGACGTCAGCTGTACAGTTCTGTGTAACATTTTAAGGAACTTTAATTAATTAATGCAAAATGCTCTGGACATAAATCACTTTTTTGCTTACCTACAAGTAACATCACATTTCTATGTTTTATCAAATGGTTCTATCCACACCTTATTATACAGTACACACTGGCTCACAATTTTCTAGAGAAAATTGAATAAAAATGCTGTGGCCCACACATCATAATTCACTGTAACATTCATGCTTCCACCTATTCATCTAACCCCTTATAATATTCATTCTATGATATAAAGCTTAGTTTGGTAATCTTACTCTATCACTTGTTTCTGCTTTTAATAGAAAACAGGAATTCATTTTCTCATTTTCTATACCACTTATCCTGTACAGGAGCCTATCCAAGGAGACTTAAGAGACTTAAGGCTAGGTACACCCTGGACAGGGTGCCAATTCATTGCAGGGCACACAAACATACTGTGGACAGTTTGGAAACAGCAATTAACCAATCTCCATGTTTTTGGACTGTGGGTGAAACCGGAGTACACCAAGCACGGAGAGAACTCCACGCATACAAACTCGAGGCGAAAATCGAACCCTCAACCCTGGAGGTGTGAGGCCACAGTGCTCTCTCTCTCTCTCTCTGTGCTGCCATCTGCTCTATATATAATGCTTTGGTAATAATGCTATGGTTTTGATATATTGAATTATATATTTAATGCCACTGCTCATTTAACGGGTGAAGGGTTTTATTTTTTATGAGTAGATGTATAGCGACACCTATTGTTTGAAATGTGTAAAGCATAATTGATGGGTTAAAACAATGGGTTCTGAATGCATATTTTATCAATATACAAAATATTGATAGTTTTAAAATTAGATATTAAAATGTTATTTTAATGTTATTTATAACATAAAATATTTATTTAAAAAATTACACATGGGTTATCAAGAATAATATGAGTTTTTTTTTGTAACTTTGTAATTACAGTTATCTTATTCTACAGATATCCATTTGGATATAACTTGGATCTAATAATCATGACTTATAGGATTATATATAAATAAAAACCTTCTCATGCACAATTACTAAGTTTCTTTGCACAATTAATACTATTTGTGCTGTTGTCAATTTGCCACACATAAAATTTGCACATTTGCAATTGAACTGCAATTAACTTCATTTCACTCTCTAGTTCACCTTTTAAAAACTTGTGATTTATATGCTTTATTTATATTATTTATATGTGTCTTGTAGCTTTTTGTTCTTTGCATTGAACTAGTAACTTTTGGTCAGCTCTGACTACATGTAAGATATAAAGTGTGTATTCACATCTACAGCCTGTCTTTGTGTTACTGACTCTACTGCTGCTGGATATCAGGGCCCATATTCACAAAGCTTCTTAGAATTCTCTCAGAGAGCTCCTATCTTAGCCTAAAAAGTTCTAGCTGGGAGTCTTAAACTAAAAGTGATTTAGAAAACGTCTTAGAGCAACTCTGAGGAAGGAAAGTA
>JAQQZT010000002.1:11116853-11128854 GCA_030068275.1 Clarias platycephalus
AATGACTGACTGACTGAGAGACTGAAAGAATGACTAAGTGACTGAATGACTGACTGACTGAGAGACTGAATGACTGAATGACTGACTGACTGAGAGACTGAATGACTGAATGAAAGACTGACTGTGAGACTGAATGAATGACTAGCTGACTGAATGACTGACTGACTGTGAGACTGAATGACTGAGAGACTGAATGACTGACTGACTGAATGACTGACTGACTGACTGAGAGACTGAATAAATGACTTACTGACAGACTGACTGTATCACTGTATAACTTACTTACTGACTCACTGTACGGCTGACTGCTTGTATACTTTATTACATTCTGGCACAAAGCAAGGTCCATGAACTCACGGTTCCTTACTCATGCGAGACTCTAGTTGAGACTTTCCAGGACATTTATAACATAAAAGGTGTTACTAGGTGTTACTGGAATTGAATGTTCAACCAGTACATAATGTTTTTCAGAGGCTTTCTCGGCTCCCGTATTCCAAAACGGTCCTGACAGGAACGGCTTTAATGTCGGTTTCCGCAAGAACCTTCTGCAGGTCTTTGGGGAAGACAAGAAGCTCTGGTTTTTCCCAGTCTTCACCAGGTTAGTAAACTGCAGTACTTCATTTTGTATTTTACGCATGCAAGGGTATTTAAATTGATGATGTAATTGTTGTATGCTAGCTTTCAGATAACTGTGTGTAAAAGTAATCAGTGTTCTTTGTGGTCTTTAGCCTAGGTGACGGCCACTATTTCCCTCTGCGGACACTGAGCGAATGTCGAAACCCCTTACTGGCCAATGAGAGGAGGTGGTGCGAAGATGGATCAGATGAGGAGAGCACAGGTAAGATGATATTGGAGGTAAAAGAACAACCTCTGCTTCATTCCAGCTAATTTAAGAGGCAGTGTGATTGTTTAATTAGAATACCAAACTTTTTGTCTCTTCTAAAAGGGATTAAAAAGGATTAATAACCCAGTAGGGGTTTGCGCTTGACTAAGAGCTGTTTCCTTCAATAAAATAAATATGTGCTAAAAGTTGATAGAGATAAATATGTTGTGTGGGATTGATTTTGCTCCTCTGTCTGTGCAAAATAATAGGTGATGAAATCACAACTACTTCCATTTTGTTTTTGTAGACGTTTTCTCTGAACCATCTTGAATGTGCATACTTTTTGCACGGTTTTGATTGTGTCCTTGGATATCCAAATCATTTCTTTATTGTATATGACTGAGTTGTTATAGTTCTGAAAGGTGAATATCAAAGTCAAGCTCGGAGTTTCATGTTCATTGGTCTAACGACAACTTGTATTGGTGACAGTAGATTCGACCCACTCCATAAAGTGTTCTCCAGCACATCGCGAAGACTTTTAATGTTGGCAAATTCATGTGTGCATATAATTTCTCAAGCTCCCAGAACCACTCTTTGACAATTTAAGCCCAATGAATCTAGGCGTTCTGGAATACGACAATGTCATCAGCTGACTTCATTTTATGAGCACATAACATAGCTGAGCGTAGACCTGACCACCTGAAACAACCTCAGATCATGACACTGCCTCCAGAGGCTGGGACACTGGGCGCCATGCATGATGACGCTTCATGCTCTTCCTGTCTTACTCTGATGTGCCCTTCCCTATGCCAGAGGGAAGGGCACATCAGAGTAAGACAGGATGACGCTTCATGCTCTTCCTGTCTTACTCTGATGTGCCCTTCCCTCTGGCATAGGGTCAGTCTGAACCCTCAGTAACAAAAGTCTGTTTTATGGCCACACAGCTGTTCTTGTCATATTTTGTGTGCGCGTGTTTGTGTGGAAACACAATGACTGTTTGGGATTTTTGATCACACTCATTTAAGATTTTTACCGACCACATTACCTTTGCGAACCTGACGGTTCATTTATATCCTTCTAGGTTTTAATAAAGCATTGGACAGTCCTTACCCCAATTCCAGTCATTTCAGCAATCTCCTTAGTTGTGTTCTGTGCTTGAGACAAACATTATTGGTGATCCTCTAGCTGCAACAGCTGTATATTATCATTGTCTAGTTTTTCTTTGGCAAAAATAGGAAAGACTACAGTATGTTTGAGTTCTCATTACTAATCTCTTTATTTGCAGATGGGGATGTAGGGAACGACCCTTCAGTCAGACTGACTATTGAATAGTATTTGGTTGAGCTACACTTCTTGGTAAGTATAGACTCTTGTGTTGTTTATTTAATATATGATAGAATATAGATTCTAGAATATAGATATGACTTGTGTTTTGCTTTATATTTACCAGAGCAGCACTTTCAGCTGCCTCAGGCCTGCACTGTAAAAGCAACTAAACACCAAATCTTGGATGAAAACACAGCATTCCAGACATCGGAAGATTCCAGAAAAGTATCTCCGCAGAGAGTAAAATTGTTGGAGGAAGTGGCTTTGTCCTGTTTTTTCCCCCCCTCTTCTTTCTTTCTTTCTGTTTTACCTGGTATGTTCTGGATTATCATCATCGTCGTGAGCGCCTCCATCCTCTTAAAGACTCTCCAAGGACAATCAAAGAATGTTCCTAGGGGCTTGGATTTGCTCTGTCCCCGGTGTGTAAGATAACAATGAGTTTAATGATCTTGCATCTCATATTCTTTTACATTTCAGCTTACGGATTCTTCCGAAAGTGTTTGTGGCATTATCGGTGGCAGCTGGCATCAGTGCACTGACAAATAGCAGCAGGAAAGAACATATTTGCCATAATTTTTTTCCCTGTGGTCACTTTATCCAAGTTTTACTAATTGTCCTGCAAGTGTGATGTCTCTTCAGGCCTTAAATATTCATCAAAGACTGTAAAAAAATCACTGTTTCAGTGAATAGTACTTTTTATTTAAATATTTAAACTGTTCTTTTTTATGATGTATTATAAATGTAGTTTTTCCATTACGTGTATTTCTTTAAACGCAACTTCATGCAGCCAATGTATGGTGCGTAAACATGGTGTGAAACAAATTAGAAGCACGGGTCCGATTCCACATATTTTGCTTCAATCAAAATAGGATTCAACCTGATATGGCTTATAAGATTTATCAGGGGAATCAATGAATCTGCCGAGAGCAGAAAAGAATGCAGCACTGCAGACGAATGCAGAACTAGTTACAAATGTGTGGTTACTGCAGCTGACTTGTGCTTCTCTTCATTCCTTTGAATAAACACAAATAATTTTGTACTGAATTCTAAAGTCATGAGTGCCACTGTAACTTTAGGTAACTCTGACTATGTCTGAGTATATCAGTTTCCTGTCATTTTCTTGGTATTATGGAAAATGTATTATTTTCACACACTCCATGTCATAATGGTTAACCGTATTTATGTCATATGATCCATTATTTTGATGTAATGTTCCTTGTAACCTTCCTCTTTTTGAAACCTTAATTTATCCTCATGAACATACAGGCTGGAACAGAAGTCTGGACTCATAGGCAGTTTAACCTGTATCATATATTTTTTTTAGTTTTTATTTTTATATATATATATCTGCACAATTTGATTGCGATTTAAACTGTGTAACTATTAAACATAATTTTTTTAATTATTATTTAAATATTTATGTAGGTTAACACCAAATAATGGCACAAATTCTCTCATTAAGAGGATGTTTGCCAATATTTGTTCATCACCTCAAACATGTTTAAAAAAACAAAACAAAAAAAACCTTAAATTAATCAATTTTACCTCTGTTACCTATAATGAATTGCAGGCTTTTGCAATTAAATAAATGCACAGGTCCATACTTCGATTTAAATGATTGTGCCATGAATTGTGCAGCTCTATTTAAGACCCAAGATTGAATAGAACCAGACCTAATACCAGGTTCATCAATAGTCAGTCATCAGAATTAGAACATGTTGCACTCAATGATGAAAATTAGAGAGCGGCAATTAGAGCATTTCCAGGTTGAAGGGTTCTAACCTTGATGCAGCCCAATAATTTGACCTTTCTAAAACAGTGACTTTTTGGCCAGGTTTTGTTTATGGAGCCAGACTTTTGCGTCAGTCTGTTAATGGTGTAATGTTATGATGCATTATATGTGTAACAAATGCATTGGAACAGTTGAGTCACTGCGCAAACACACACCAAAAAAGTGAGATTTCAGATCATTTTCATTCGGGGACAATGAATAAATGTGCCGTTTGAACCAAACCTTTTGTGGCATTCCTGAAGATGGCAGACAATTTGAAGGCTTTGATATGAAGTAAGGCAAGGGTTCTGTTTAAAATAAATTCCACATACCCCTTAACAAAAAATCTGAAAAATCTAATTTTAGATATTTATTTGAGTTTTTTATTTATGAAGTTTCCATTGTTTGAGATATATAAATCTAAATGAAAAGGGGTAGCTAATGCTGTAAACACTACATATATTTAAAAAAGATAAAAATCACAGACCTCTGGGCTGAAATTCCACTGCAAATCAATAAGAAGTTCTTCTCACTGGTATCCTAGTTCTTTCCTGGTGCGAGTGATCTCTTCCACAACCTTGTCACCATCCATATGTCACGAGGGCTCATTAAATAGCTAGTTAATTATTTTTCTCACTCATTATCTATACCGCTTATCCTGTGTACAGGGTCACGGGAAGCTTGGAGCTATCCCAGGGGACTTGGGGCACAGAGCGGCGTACACTCTGGACGGGCACACAAGGGGACACAGTATGGTCAATTGAAAACGCCAATAAGCCTAATCTGAGAAAACCCAACAAGCACAGGCAGAACATACACACAGACCTGAAGCAGAAAAGCAGGGCTGATTATTAAACTGATCATGGATGAAAGACAAAGATGATAATGTTTTAAAATAACCAGATACATTACATACAATACACAGATGTACTACTGTATCTAAAAGGAACAAAATTGGAAATAATAAACAGCTAGTTAAGGTGACATGGTGGAGCACTGTCTCCTTGCACCTACAGGTTCTATCCCAGCTCGGGTCTGTGTGCATGGAGTTCGCATGTTCCCCCCGTGCTTGATGGGTTCCCTCTGGGTACTCCGGTTTCCTCCTACAGTCCAAAGACATGCAGATAAGGCTAATTGGCGTTTCCAAATTACCCGTAATGTGTGAATGAGTGTGTATGTGTGTGCGCGCCCTGTGATGGATTGGCATCCCCTGTCCAGAGTGTACCAACAATCTGAAGAAATTCAAGAACAGATGAGAAACAAAGTAATTGACATGTATCAGTCTGGAAATGGTTACAAAGTCATTTCTAAGGCTTCGGGACTCCAGTGAACCACAGTGAGAGCCACTATACAGAAATATCTCATATTTCACTATCCAGAGAAAATTTGGAATGGTGGTAAACCTTTCCAGCAGTGGCCAGACTACCAAAAGTAAGTAAGTAAGTAGTAAGTAAGTAGATAGGTAGGTGGGTAGGTGGGTGGGTGGTTAGGTAGGTATGGATGGATGGATGGATGGATGGATGGATGGATGGATGGGGAAGGGAATTCCAGACAAATTACTACAAGAGCACGCCGACAACACATCGAGGAGCTTATAAAAGAACTCAGAACAACATAAAAAGAACTGCAGGATTCAGTTGCCTCAGTTAAGGTGAGTGTTCATGATTCAACAATAAGAAAGAGAGGCAGCACAAAAATGGCATCCATGGGTGAGATCATCGAAATCATCAATCAATGTGATGGTCTGGGGCTTTGCAGGACTTGGATGACTTGGCATAATTAATAGAACTATGAATTCTGGCTCTATCAGCAAATCCCGAAGGAAAATGACCTGCCATCAGTTCGTAACCTCAAGAGTATTTGTGTTATACAGCAGGACAATAACCCGAAACACACCAGCAAGTCTGCCTCTGAATGGGTCTGGACTTACAGAGGTTGAACAATAAAACTGAAACATCTGGTTTTAGACCACAATAATTCACTAGGGCCTCCTTTTGCGGCCAATATAGCATCAATTCGTCTTGGGGATGACAGATACAAGTCCTGCACAGTGGCCGGTGGGATTTTGAGCCAGAACAATGACCAGGTCACTACGTGATGATGGTGGAGGAAAACGTTTCCTGACTTGCTTCTCCAAAACATCCCAAAGTGGCTCAATAACATTTAGATCTGGTGACTATGCAGGCCATGGGAGATGTTCAACTTCACTTTCATGTTTATCAAACCACTCTGTCACCAGTCTTGCTGTGGTGTATTGGTGCATTATCATCCTGATACATGGCACCACCGTCAGAATACAATGTTTGAACCATCAGGTGCACATGGTCCTCAAGAATGGTTCGGTAGTCCTTGGCAGTGGCGCTCATCTAGCACAAATATTGGGCCTAGGGAATGTCATGATATTGTAGCCCAAACCATCACTGATCCACCTCCATGGTTCACTCTGGGCATACAACAACCACACCGTAACTCTCCCGGATGCGGGAAAGTCAGTGAAGGTGGACTCATTAGAGAACAATACATCTTTCACATTGTCCACAGCCCAAGATTTTCGCTGCTGGCACCTTTGAAACCGACGTTTGGCATTGGCACGGGTGACCAAAGGTTTGGCTTTAGCAGCTCAGCCATGTACATTAGTGATGGGAAGTTTGAATTATTTTAGTGACTCGGTTCTTTGAATCTCGTTCATCAAATCGAAAATCTTTTTTTGAGTCAATTAGTTAATTTCGTTCTTTTGATCAGAAGTAAAATTAAATGTTGCGTTTTTAATAAAAAGACCCCAATGCGTCTACATACACAGATTTTGGTTATAGTTCCAGTAATGAAAATATTGCAATGCAGCTAAGGACATATGATAAGTGTATAATATGTAAAATGTATAAGTATATCTTCTAGTCTGAATCGTTCGTTCTTTTGAATCTATTGCACCGCATAGCGTCTATGGGAGTCACGTGACAAAGGAGCGAACGACTCAGGACTTGAAGATTCGTTGAGAACCGTTCATTTCTGTTACCTGTGTACTGCATTACATAGCGTCTATGGGAGTCACGTGAGAAAAGAACGAACGACTCGGAGTAGAAGAGTCATTGAGAAAGAATCGCTCAATTCTGTTTCCTGTACCGTACATAACCATAACCGAGCCTACTCGTTCTTCTGAGTCATGATAAAGATTCGTTCAAATAGAACGAGTCGTTCATGAACGACCCATCACTAATGTACATTGACCCTGTGGAGCTCCCGACGAACAGTTTTGGTGGAAATAGGAGAGTTAAAGTGCAAATTTAATTCTGCAGTGAATTGGGCAGCTGTGGTTTTATGTTTTTTGGATACGATCCGGGTTAGCTGACTTTCAGACAGCTTCCTCTTGTGTCCACAGTTACTCCTGTTGGATGTGGTTCGTCCTTCTTGGTGGTATGCTGACATTACCCTGGATACCGTGGCTTCTGATGCATCACAAAGACTTGCTGTCTTGGTCACAGATGCGGCAGTGAGACGCGCACCAACAATTTGTCCTCTTTTGAACTCTGATATGTCACCCATAATGTTGTGTGCATTGCAATTTTTTCAGCAAAACTTTGCTATTACTCTGCTAATTAAACCTTCACACTCTGCTTTTACTGGTGGAATGCGCAATCAATGAAGATTGGCCACCAGGCTGGTCAAATTTAGCCATGAAACCTCCAACACTAAATTGGCCAGTGTTTCAGTTTCATTGTCCAACCCCGGTAAATCCAATTGAGAGCCTTAAACAGGCCGTTCATGCTTGAAAACCCTCCAGTGTGGCTGATTTAAAACATTTCAGTAAAGAAGAGGGGTTCCAAAATCCCTTCACAGAGATGTTTAAGACTGACTGCCAAGTCTCGCCAATATTTTATTGCAGTTGTTGCCACCAAGGGTGGCACAAGCAGTTACTGTACTAGGCTTAGGGAGCAAATACTTTTTTGATATTGGACAGCTTTTTTCAACTGAATTTTGTATTGGAACTATAATTTTGTATTTACTCTATAATTTAGTATTTTCTAATTATTTAACTGTGACAAATGTGCAAAGAAAAACCAGGAAAGGGGCTTTTTTTTTCTTTTTACTGCAGTGTATGCTTCACAGACTCAACTCTGAGAACCACTGCATTAAATAACCCTGCACTGCACATACAGTATAACAATATATACTAAGGCACTTCAAACACTTTATTACCCAAATCAGTTCCAAACACCATGAGGAATGGGCAGAAATACCTAAAGGGCTGTTTATGTGCTCCAAATGGAAAATCAATCTGTCCCAAAGTATTTCTGTCCAAAGTGAGTTGGAGCTACAGAATGCACTTCAGTGGTCAGGATGCTCATTTCTGGAAAATCTTGAACTATGGACCTAACCCCTAAAATGACAAAATGAAGCAAAGTAAAAAAAAAAAAAGAAATCGTAGAAATAGCTAAAGTGTTTTAAAGCATCATGCTTTTAAATGACTTTGATGTTATTTTACCATGAGGGGTGGAGAAAAGGCTAAGGAGAATGATGTGTGAAGGCTGGACGCCGTGATCAATCAGCACTCGAACCGCTTCGATGACAGCGTTCCCACTACCTACAGGGCAAAACAAATGACATGGATTTGTAATGTTCCTATTCATATCACATCAAAATGACACATTGGTATGTAGAAAGTACTAGGGGCGTTTAAGTCAAACCGGGTTGCGCAGAATAACAGAACACAATTATGAGAGTAAAGCTATTTTTATTTATTTTATTTTTTTTATATATAAAATGCACAAAACTAATTAAGCTGACAGGGAAAAAAAGCATGTCATTTCAGGTGGAAATAGACCCTATACACTTCAGTAACATGTGGAATCACCTTGATCAATAATAAATTAAAGAAAGCATTTTCCATAGACGTTTATCAGTCTGTCACATCATTGTGGATACTGTACATTCACTCTTCTATACAGCACTCCTTCAGCGTATTGATTATCGCATTCATTTCTGCACAGCCCTGTAGATGTCTGAACTTTAACCTGGCCGTTCCAACACCTCCATTTTTCCCTTTAACCATTCAGATGTCAGTTTGTTTGCTTTTAATCTCTGTCCTGCTGGATGAACCAATTCGAGCGAAGCGTAAGCTGCTAAACAGATGGCCTCACATTTGTCTCAAAAATAGCTTCGTATACAGTGGAGTTAATTGCAATGAATGCAAGTTTCCAAGGTCCTGTGGCAGCAAAACAAGCTCAAATCATCACCCCTTCACCAGCATGTTTGACAGATGGTATGAGGTGCTTGTGGCGATACACTGAGTTTGGTCTTCAGAAAACATGATGCGGTGCGTGATGAAAAACATCTTTATCTTGGGCTCACGCGTCCAAATATTATTGTTCCAGGACTTTTTTATACTCCATATTCATTTTTTATAATAAAAAGCAGCTTATTCATGGCCAAGTTTAACTTTTCTGATTGCGCTGTTATGAATGTTAAAATAATTATATGCTGTTGGTTACACTATGTTTCTCTTGGGTTTTTCTTTATATCACTAAGCATTAAACAGCCTGACCCTGGACTAAATTAACTAACATGCCCACTACTGGGACAACTGGCAATTATCATGAATTTGTGAACAAACATTCCTACTGTAGAATGCTGAATTTCGTATCGTTCAGAGACTGCATTATAACCATTCCCAGACTGATAATCAGTAACATTAGCTTATCTGCGGTCAAGGCTAATGTCTTCTTGGCATGATGTAGACACGTATAGTACCTGAGTGCTTCAGAACACCAAAGTGAAAACAGTTCTGCTTTTATAGTATTAGTCAAACCTCTAGGTGATTAACTAATCTTGTGCATTTCAATAGAAACAACTGGTTGCTAATTACTCTCTTAACGACTGTGGAAGTAGGAAGTGTGAGTTTTTCTCACATGGATTCTGCGATTGAAGAAAAAAATGACGACATAGTGAATTTTGAAAATCTTTTTGTCAGCTGAGGTTATTTGTTTGCCTATTGATATCGGTAATGTGCTATTGTTAATTCCATTCTATTCCATTTATCTTCTATACCGCTTTATCCTGTGTACCGGGTCACAGGGGCCTCGAGCCTATCCCAGGAGACTTAGAGGATAAGGGGGTACACTCTGGACAAGGTGCCAATACATCACAGGGCACACACACACACACACGCACTACGGTCAACTTGGGAACACCAATTAACAAAATCTGCATGTCTTTGGACTATGGGAGGAAACCAGAGTTCCCAGAGGAAACCCACCCAGCACAGGGAGAACATTCAAACTCCACGTACAGTACAAGGACTCAAAGCAGAAATTGAACCCTTAACCCTGGAGGTGCGAGGCAAACCACTACAATCCAACCAAAAATTGCTAACTTTGGCCGTTTTGGAAAGATGAGTTTATATGTGTCCCAATAATGGCCATTGTTCAGCGTTATACAGTAATGTCTCGCTTCACACTATAACTACTTAAATTGCAAATTATTCATATTTCTTAATAAGCATTCATACTAAAATTGGGGTAAGCTTCTAGAAGCATATGTTCTGTAAAAACTTTTGCTTAAATTAAAGCATTCAGTTTTTTTGTTAAAAGCTTAAAAGTAAAAAAATCTGTCGCGCCTGTAACCATGTCAAATACATGTATCTTAACAACTTTGCATTTTAGAATGATGCACTTTTTCAGGATTATGTCTTTTCATTTGAAATCTAAATGGGCCAAGTGTTACCTGAATTATAAATTAAGATCATTGAAAGATTTGAATTAAAAAAAAAAAAAAAAAGTTACAGACACTACATACAAGTGCATGGAATTGTATTTATAAAAAATATATGTGTATGCATATTTACAAAAAATGAAGCATGTATTGGAAGATAAGAAGCATTTCGTATTACAAAAAATGGTGTTATATGATCCTATCTGAAAATTTCACCTAGGTGAGACACTTTTCAGCACCAATACAATGTTTTGGGATAAAATCATCACTCACCGAGCAAACATTTCTTAAAAAAACGGATTAAGAAAAAGCTTCTGTGCAAAGCTCTTCAAGAAAACAGAATAAGAAGATTCCAAGATTGCAAAGTATAAAGATGTATTATTAGGTTAATATTTTACTACATAATGTTAAGCCTCTACTGTACTTTTCAGCTTTATGACTTTATCTTCTTATACCTAATGTGTGTTGAAAGCACCTGTTACATGTACATTTTTGACTCCAAATGAAAAAAATAACGCTGTCCAAACATTTAGTGTTTCTCTCTCCAACACTGAGTCAGATTATTCTGATGACACCAACACCAGGACAAAAAGTACATGGTAAATATATGTTCCTAACATCCCAGGAAATGAATGACGAGCACCAATGAAGACATTATTCGCTGTGGCATTTGACTTTGAACAGCGCACAATGGTTAAGTGTATTAACGTCCGACATAAACCACCCATTACGCTGCTATTTCAAGGGCCCGTCCTCGTGCTATTCAGCACTTTGTGCCTAACTGGCAGGGCCTGTATAATTTCCTTGCGAGACCCGTAATTATCCTGGGTGGCTGAACAAGCTGGGAACGTGGAACGAGACGCAAAGGTCAGCTCAAACAAAGTGGCTAGGCTAGAGTGCTCTGGGATAACTGCACTGTAAAAGGCGATGTGGAAATTGCAGGTGTGTGTATTACACACGACAGACAAAATATCTGTGGTAGCTTGAGCAAACCCATTGGACGTCACTATAGCTGCATTCTGAAAATATATTCGTATTTACCAAAACATCATAAAAGGCTCTTTTATTTATGCTGCTTCCCTAAACTCATCTGCAAATATCATGTTCGTTAATGACCCTCGTTTAACTAATACAATTAAGAATCAGTCAGTGTCTAATGACATTAGACATCAATGTACCAATAGGTATGTGGCTAGTTATTTTAGTTAGTGGTCAGATATTATTGTTCAAAATATCCATGATGCACCTGCTACGTCATATCACTGCGATAGAGAAATGTGTTTAAACGTGTTGTACAAATGTTTAAATAAAAGGAAATTATTCAGTAGTTTAGAGTTTATTCTAATTATCCACAAAAACATATTAAATTAAAAAAA
>JAQQZT010000002.1:11133422-11146196 GCA_030068275.1 Clarias platycephalus
ATTCCAATAAAATTGATTCATGTTTGTGGCTGTAATGTAACAAAATGTGGAAAAGTTCAAGGGGGCCGAATACTTTTACAAGCCACTGTATATAATATAAAATTTTTATGTCTGTGATCAAAATAGGTTCATGCCGCACTTACTCAGGATGGGATACATGAGCAGGATTTTGCGCTTGTAAATATCTGGAGGGAACTTGGCGTAGTATACTTTAGCTTTGAGCGTCTCCTCGTCGCTCTGTATTAGAATCTTGCCAATACGGATGGAACGGCAGCAGTCCCTCAGGCCTTGCTCCATTGCTTCACCTGATTAGAGATGACAGTTATTCAAATAGTGTTTTTTTTAATATCATTTTATTCTTTTAAACAGGTTTGTTTTTTTTTACATATGGAAATGTGAAATATGACAGACCACTTCTCATTATACTGACGCCACAATTGCCTTTCTTAAATCTGACACCTTCATACTTCTGTCCTGGAAGTCAGAATGAAAATAAATTATTCATTATAATTCACAGTCAGACAAAACGTGACAAATTGAACACAAATCTGCATATTCTGAACAAATGCATGTCAACCTATATTAAACAATTTCTTCAACAAGTGAACACAGGTCTCATCAATCCCTCAAAAGTGTCAGTTAACGCTCCAGTTAAAATACTTCATTAGTGTACTCCTCCCCCACGTGCACTGTTTCAGTGTCTATGTAAATGAGCTACGTCCAATTAGCCACGCCCAACTAGAGAACAGCAGAGCTAAGCAGCAAGCCGATGGATCTTCTTATATGAGGTCACAATAGGGGAAAAAAACCTATTTGGCTTATTTAAACCCTGGCCAATACAGCAACACGGGAAACGTTCAGCAAAAAAGTAAATATATCAACTCAAAAAGACATGAACAGTAGGCCATAAGTGAGCATCAAGTCCTTGTTGGTTATAGTGTATGACTGTGAAAAACTGAGAGCTGTTTATAGTAAAAAGAAACATGAGCCCACATTAACGCTGATGTTTTTATTTCTGCCTATTTATATCAAGGACATAGATATAACTTTGTTTCAGCTATGAGGTCGGCTTTCCACGCTATTAAGGAAGTTCGTAAGGAATAACGTCACATTTCGCTTGGTTAACTGAAAAAGCCTGATTCATCTTCCATGTGATAGTCATATGGTGTGCTGAATCAGCAATAAACAACTGATTATCATAAACAAGTGACCAACTCTTCTGTTTTCTGCACTGGCTGTTGTGTTTTTAAAAAATAATTTTTCTCGTATGGTCGTATGGTTGCTTGTGAGGAACAGGCCACTGTATATACGCGTCGGAACGTAATTATGAGATTCATCAGTGGAATGTAATGAGATGTCAAGCTGTCTAATTATCTTAGCTATCTTTATATATGTAAAGGAGGATCGTTTAGACAAACTGCTAAAAAGTTGCTCAGCTGGGAAATGAAATGAAGGCACTCACCTGTGGGAGTTGTCACAACGCACTCGGTATATGGCAGCTGATTTAGTCCTTCTTCAACTACAAGTCTAATCTATGAACAGATCGAAAGTGTGTATTGATGCAAGTGCAGCTCATAACGGCATCACTATTGAGCACTTCTTATAAAAAACTTTTTTCTTTCCTGTTTTCAGCATTTCAAAACATTATTTATATATTCTGTACTTTTGGTTATTTTATAATGATGCTTGTACCTCAATATATTACTTTTTTCATTAGCAGTATATTGGGTGAGTACTATATGAAAGTTATACTTTTATTGATATATTACAGGTAAGTCTTTGTCATTCAAAATCTTTTCGTCATATATCCCAGCTTGTTGGAGAGCTGGGATCAGAGCGTAGGGTCAGCAATGATATGGCGCCAATGGAGCAGGCAGAGGTAAGAAATGCACCCTTAATGCACTGACTTGCTTGATAACATACAGTATGCAAAGTTAACTGTGTCTGAAGCTTATGGATATTATACAGGGTGGCCCTAAAATCAGGATCCATATAGTCAAAAATGTATTTAAGAAATAAATATAGTATTACTACCCTAATATGAGGGGACGTCAAAAATGATTCGCACTCTGGTTATATTAAAACTTCTGTTGGTCACACTACAGTCTTATCTGTACTTTCTGTTCAAGGCTATTGTCTGCTCAGTCACTTCTGTGCAGGTGTGCACGTGTTATATCAGTTCAGTTGATTTGACCTTGTGCGCAGTATGGAGAAAGTGTGAGGATATCTGCAAACTAAATTTTAACCCAATATTCTAAGCAAAGGGAAAGGTTTCTAAAAGAGAATCATTACTGGTGACGGGACTTGGATTCATCACTACGTCCCTGAGAGTAAACGGCAGAGTATGGAACTGTAACATCCTCAATCACCGACCGAGAAGAAGTTCAAAAGTCAACCATCAGCGGGAAAATAGATGCTTACAGTTTTCGGAGATTCTCAGAGTGAGTATCAGAACATTATTAGGAAAAATGTTCAAGTTCGTTATAGTGATGTGCTTATTGAAGAGCTCCATCAGAACTTATGTTACTGTACATGCAGAGATGATTTCCTCTTTTATTGCAGTAATTGTTCTGGAATGAATCGCATGAACTACAGACTTCAGATCAACGTAAAGGAAAAAAAAATCATGTGGTGTTACTGTAGGTCTGAATTCAAAATAATAATATTACATTTTTACGTATATATCATACTTGCTTTTGCTGATGTGGTGTTGGCAGAAGGATGCCGTCAAATTTTATACCACAGTACTTTTTAATCCTCCATACAGATTTGACAGAAGGTGTTGATAAAAATGCTATATTAGTGGCTCTGAAAATAGTTTTGGCTGGAATGCTATTCACGTGTTTATATTAACGCGCTTGTTCTAATGTATTACTGTTTCTATAGTAACGGCTCATTTACAGAATGGACACACACACACACACACACATATATATATTTATATTTATATATATATAGCCCGGGGCTAATAAGGAACAAATGAAAAAGGCGCTCTCGCTTAACAAAGAAAAAATGTGAAGTTGTTGATGTAATGAAGCATTTTGCAAAGAAATCTCCAGCTGGAGTCCCCAAAGCTTTTTAAAGGTAAAAGAATCACAGAGGTCAGAGGAAGAAAAAGCAGGTGAGAGTACTGGAGACTGTTTATAGCTGCTTTATGGTACGTGAATTTAATGACTTACAGGTAACTACAGTAATGGGAAAAAAGGAATTTAATTAACACCAACTAAATAATAGAACAAATCCCCCGCCCCACACACACTCACATACACATAGCTGCTGAGAACTGAAGGCGGATATAACAAAGAAAGCCGTTTGCCCCTCTTCCCCACGCTGCTGCTAATGCACCAAACACTTTACACCATATTATTATTATTATTATTATTATTATTATTAGGGCTCAGGAAGGTTAATCATTATTGGTTGTGCAATATTTCCTTATTTCTGACAATCATGTTTGCAACAAGATCCAGGTCCCACTCTACTGTACATGTATTCAGTTGCATATATTGTTATATTTATTATATTTTAGTGCGTATACTGTATTATATTACATTTCTTTTACATTTAAGGCCGTTGGTCTCTAAGAGATACCAAACTAATTTCGTGGCACCACGACACTGACAATAAAGTCTCTTCATCTTTATAAACAGATTTCAATATACCAGGGTGAGTCAAAAATTTTCCGCACTCTGGCTGTAGAATTTATTCGAATGAACCTTTATGAAGAGACAAATACATCACATAATCTCCTTGCTTTGCGATCATCTGTCAACAAGCTTTCGTATTCCCTTATGGAAAATGTTTTAGGCTGAGCAGCGAGCCACGAATGCGATACTGTCTTCACTTCTTCATCAAAGGCGAATCTTTATCCTTACAGGCTTGCTTTCTGGGGACCAAACAGTCTAATGAAGCTAGATCAGGACTACAGCGAGGATGCAATGTTGCCATCAGCTGTGAACGTGGACGAGTGTCTGGCTCTCTCTTGACCTTCCTTGAATTTCTCTATCAATCTCTATCAGCGCACATCTTCACGACCAAACACCTTCTCCACACTGCACACGAAATCGTCAATAAATAACGGCACCAGGTACAGTACACCCTCAGACTGCATCAAAACTGATCACTGCACGCTGCTCGTCTTTTGTGCAAATCACAAGTGGGGCCTCCATTTTTCTGCCACTGCAGTTACAAATGAACTGATGTAACACATTCAACACCTGCACAGCAGTGACTGTGGAGAGACAGTAGCCTTGTACAGAAAGTGCTGAACGTGCAGCCCACCAGGAATGCGCTTAATTTTTTGTCTCACTCTCGTATAATCATCTTTGCTCACTATTAGGACACCAACAATTGGAAAGCTGGTGGGGCAAAAAGTACATCCGATAATTTATTAACATATAGAACCATCTTTTGGGAAATTCATTCACACCCTTCTTTACAACATTGCTTCAGTTCATACACATTTAAGGGGCATATATTTATGTGCAGCTCTCTTACTGTATGATCCTATGACGGCATCTCAAAGGGGTTGACATCTGGATTTTGACTTGACCATCTTCATTTTCTTTCTTCCTTAACCTTTTCAATGTTGATTTAATGATGTGCTTGGAATTATTGACCGAGTTTCTGCCCTGCTGGATCAATAGTATCAACACTTGTCTCAAGAATATTCTGGTTTAAGTGGAGTTCATTAATGTTTGCAGGTTTCCCAGGTTTAGTGGTTACAAAACTTAACCCAAACCTCCACCGCTTCCTCAGCGTGCTGGAGTGCAGAGCTGGTATGAGGTGTGTGTAGAGATACGCTCTGTTGGGGTGCGCAACAAACACCACCTGCTTGCTCTCATCAGTCCAAAAAGAAGTCGTTCGATTTCGACTTCAAATTTAAGTCATGCTCCATATTCTGCTTGGAGACAAGGGGCTTTTTCCTTGTCCATGTCTTCCATGGCAGCCATACTTGTACAGTCTTTTTCTCTCAGTGTACTGTCGTGAACATAAACCTTTAATGTGCTTTCAGAAGCATGTCAAGCACATGATGTAGCTCTTGGGTTTTTCTTCACATCTCTGAGGATCAAACAGTCTGACCTTGGACTAAATTTGTCGGGACGCCCACTCCTGGGAAGATTGCCAACTGTCTTGAAACCTTTCCATGTCTTACTTTAAAATGCTGAATTTCAAATTATTTGAAGATGGCCTTATAACCCTTCTATGATTGATCAGGAGCAACAATAGCCTCTCTGAAGTCATCGCTGATGTACTTTCTTGGCATGAGGGAGCACACACTCGAGTGCTTCAAAACAAGTCCCAAAGGTTCTGCTTTTATAGAAATAGTCACATTCCTTACTGATCAATTAATCTTGATAATTTGTTCTTTAGTAACACCTGGTCGCTAATTACTCTCTTACTGATGATTGAAGTTGGAAATGTGGCGGCACGGTGGCTAGTGGTTAGCACTGTCGCCACTGTCGCCTTGCACCGCCAGGTTCTGGGTTTGATTGTTACGTGTGCTGAGGTATAGGAGGAATAAAGTACTTTTGGATCCCATTTTATAATAATCTATTTCAACTTCACCCCTATTGTCCTGTAGCACCATATCCCAAAATGGTTTATTCTTTACATACAGTAAGTGCAAATGTTGAATTTTAGGTAAATAAATGTACACTCAAAAAGAGAACTGTGGCAGATTCTCCAAGATGCTCGGTAAAACTATCTAACTTCATCATAAAACTGAATGTTTTTTTTTTTTTTATAAATTGAAATTTTTGTAAAACCAATTTTTCGTCTTTTATTCTTTAACCATTTATTGTTCTTTGTATTATTTTTTTGTAGAAACATTTCATTATTTTGAAAGCTATTTTGTAATGCACTATTTATGTACACCAATCAGCCATAACATTATGGTATGTCCCCCTTTTCCTGCCAAAACAGCCCTAAACCCTGGAGGCATGGACTTCACTAAACCTGTATGCTGTGGTAGCTGGCACCAAGATGACAGTAGCAGATCCTTTAAGTCCTATAATTTGTGAGGTGAGGCATCCCTGGGACAGATTTGTTTTTCCAAGACATGCAGCAGATGTCCAATTGGTTTAAGATCAGGAGAACATGGAGGCCAAGTCAATAATCTTGTTGTTGTGCTCTTCAAACAATTTATGCAAAAATTCATTATGAATTTAATGGCAAGTCTTCGCTTCTCAGTGAGCCTTGATCACCCATGACCCTGTCATCATGTTAACCGGATTTCCTTCATTGGACCACTTTTGGTAATGTAGGTCCTGACCACTGAAGACAGGGAGCATCCCACAAGAGGTTGCTCTGACACAGTTGTCTAACCATGACAATTTGGCCCTTGTGAAAGTTACCAGAAACGTGAGAGATCGTTTCAGTTATGAATCGTGATTCTTTTGTGTGGCGATTCACGCATCACCACACTGACTCCAAAATATATATGTTTAAAACAATTTTTATGTTTATTATATAGATGAACCGGTCGATCTGCCAATCAGCCACAGATATAAATGTTTCTCTACCGAACACAGAAGCGTCTGAGTGACCCAACAGAAAAATGCATTTTTATTGCATTATATCATTAAAAATTTGGATTATGGTTTGGAAGGTCCCAGGTTCAAATCTCACGACTGCCAAGTTGTCCCTGTCGGGCCCTTGAGCAAGGCCCTTAACTGCTCACATGTATAATGAAATACAAATATAAGTCGCTCTGGATAAGGGCGTCTACTAAATGTAAAAATCTTGCAAAGCCTCCGAATTGCCTTTTGCTCCCAACTCTGTGAGCGAATTAATCTCAAACCCACTCATCACACACACTCACACCAGTCTCAAAACACCACAAGAACAAATTTGTAAAAAATCGTGTGCCTTAGAATTCTCGCGTGCCCACTGTTAAATTAAGTTTTGAGACGTCGGGGGCATTTGAGACGGTAACTTACTGCCATTTCTTTACAATCCTGCAGACGGTACACTCTGAACTATTTACACATCTTCATCTTATGTGGTAGGAGTGAATTATTTGGCAAATTTGTTTCGAAATAAAAATAATTATCTCAGACTTGAAATTCCAACAGGTGTGGGAGCCCTTCATATATACTTATAGTTTAATTCCCTTCCTATTTGATTATTTGTTTGTGTGTTTTTTCCTTTTTCTCTTTTTTTTTTTTTTTGGACGCAGAACTTAAAAATTTCCAGCTCCACATTTTTTTCGTCTCTCTCCTTTCCTTCTTTAAATATGCCTGGCATCTAGCCTTTCTTACACGCGTAAAGCTGGCTTGGAGTCAGGGAGGGTCAGGGAGTGGTGGGGTGGGTGTTATTATAGGGGTTTATAAAATGTGCATTGAAACACTACATGCTTACTCGGTTATATCCCTGTTTAAAAATCAATACCAATATTGTTGAAAAGAAAGATTAATTATGGCAGATGAACAGAGATACAGAACATGTAGCTTTTTTACCTAATTTAATTTGAATGCTTTCTTAAATGCTTCACTTGCTTTTTAAATGAGTCAAATAATATAAGTAATGGGTTACACTGCTTCCAACACATCAACTTCAGGGACCAAATGTTGAATTGCTCTCTAATATTATACTGTATATCCCAAACACTTCCATGGGCCGTTGTAATGAGTTGAGTCTGTCAGTGGCCATAATGTTCTGGTTGATCAGTGTATAATGTATGTGTTATGATTAAACTGTGCACACATGAGCATGTAACTATTTCAGAACTAAATTACTGAGGACCAATCACTGTAGTAGGATGTTGAGTATTTGGGGAGATTTGGTACATGATTGGCTCTGAATCTTACCAGTCTGTCAGCACTGAACACAAAGTCTCCTCTACTTGTGGTTCTATGGGGGAGACACGTAGAGAAGGTTAGAGCAATACACGAGTTATCTTAAGGGCATGCATGATTCAGGACACGGTTGAAGCTCACTTGTCCCTGATTATGGTCTGTAGTTCACGGATTTGGTCAGTGAGGGGTAAAAGCTTCAGTTGGACCGGGGGGTCGCTGTTTATTGCGGCTTCACTCTCTCTCTCCAAAGCCTCGCTGTCAGAGCCACCGCCATTGGCAAAGCGCACCTGCTTCATTGTGTTCTGATCAGTTACCGCTTCAGGCAATCTGTTTGTAGTATGCCACTATAAGACACAAAATTGTCCAGAGGGCACTAGAAAACGTAATCTAAAAAAAACAAGACTCCAGGACAACGCGTCTTCTCACACACGTGACAGAGCAATCTGTGCTACGACTTGTGATTTCGTCAAAACGTAACGTCACATCCTTCAGTGGTTGTTTTTGGCGCGTCAAAGCTGCACAGATTTGTGCAGACACTTTCTATAATGGCATTTTTGAAGGAAGTGTCTTTTTACCCCGATTTGCATCGATAGTTATCCCTGTTTGTAAAAATTTTCATTATTTTTTTTACACAAATATTCCTCTGACTGGAGAGGCATATTTAAATATGAATAACCACGTGACGCAAGTTATGCGCAGATGTGTGTTGAGTTGATGTACTTAAACGCACCCTTCATTTACGATGATATGCGCTATAAAATGTATGAGTTAAACGAGCATTTTCATTTCCGAAAAAATGGTATTCACGGAAATGAATTATGAATGGCGCATTCAAACTTTTAAAGTGCTTGAATTAGGCGACCGACAACTATTTCGGCCACTTAACAGCACCTGGCGCTTACCGTAAAAATCCGTATATAGACGTACTCAGGTTCAGAACGCGGATTCGTTTTGTAAATCTTGTAATGTCAACTGTCATATCAACTTTGGAACACTGGGAGAATTTGGTATACAGTACTTTAACGGTAACGTTTAAGTTTCTTAATAATACACCATCAGTCCGGATGCAACCAGTGTGCAAACTTTCTAATGACTTCCGCCTGGTCACGTGACTACAGTGTCTCCATCATGGCGCCGCTCTTGGTCCCGCTCCGGTGCGGGGTCCGCATTCAGAGACTAAACTTAGCTCTCCTACTTCAGAGGTCTAGCTCTTACCACGCCTGGAGTTACAACAATAAAAGCGGTCCTGGGGAATTTAAAAGGAGACATAGGAGCGCGTATGAGGTACGCTGTGTGAGAGTTTTATGTCAACTTACTAGAGCAAATGGCTAACTAGCTAACTGTTTCGGAGTCTTGTCTATAAGTATAAGTACACACATGTTGTAAAATGAGCACCTCAGGGGTGTTTAGTTGGGGTGAGGGTGGGTAGGTGATCCAGTTTGGGTTTGCCAGAGTTAAAAACCAAGACAGTGTTTTTACACTACACAGCACGTTTCCTGTAGTTTAGATATTTGTGATTTGTGTGTTGACTAAATATTTTACACGTGGGAATTGTGCAATTATGTGAGCACGAGTTACAACCGGGCGATAATCACAATATAATATCGATATCATGATAAATTGTCACAATACGCTTTCCCAGGAATCTAGATATACAAAGTGGTACCTCGGCAAACGACTTTATTCTATTCAATTTTATTTGTATAGTGCTTCAAACAATTGTCATTGTCGCAAAGCAGCTTTACACAATCAAAAGAAATATAAAATTTTATTTAACTTTATTCCGTTCCCGAGGCTTGTTCTTAAGGTGAAATTTCGTATTGTGAAACACGTCTTCCCCATAGGAAATAATATACAGATAATCCATTCCAGCCACCCAAAGAATATTACCAATTTTCAACATTATAGTCATTTTTTTGCATATTAAAACAGTCAAAACATTTAGAAAAGTCATGTAAATTAAGTAAAATATGAAATAAATAGATATTAAACCTCACTTAACCTTAATTTATGGTTCCTCTTAGCACTGGCTGCTTTTTCTTCTTACTGACATGCTTGATAACATTCTTGTGAACAATGTCACTAAATCTTGCAGAAAATGCCGAAAAAAATAAAATACCACACAAAAATATGTAAACTTGCTTCACTTGACTTTCCTGACTCAAACAAGTTTTGATCATCTACCTGAAGTCTGCGCGTCTGACTCATTCTTATGCCGCGAATACTTCACATGATTAAATATCTTGCAATTTTTTAGTTCTTAAGGTGCAAATTTGGAATTCAGAATTCAGCCTTGTGTTTAAAGCTAGTTCGCTTTGAAGTCGGAAAAATAAAAGACCACGGGTTGTTTAGAGGCGATTTAGAAGGACCTAGGAGCAGTTACCAAGGAGACAAAGTGTTGTTTAATATTAAACGTTTTCAGATGTGTTTCAGGCAGTTGCTCTCTCCTCAGAACTGCTTACCTACTTTTACCCACGTGTCTGACAGTTAGTGTAATTAACGGTTATTATAAAACCTGTGATGCGTATAGTGCTGTTACTGTCTATTAGCACCACTCGTGATGTATAAATAAAATCCTAGCTTATTCACCCAACTTAGTAGGGATGGACGACATCTAAAATGATCATGAAATTTCCTTTTTAGAATGTCATGACCGTCTATTCTATTGATTCAGTTTGATTGAGTTACCCATCAAATAAATGAAGGAACTAAAACAGGAATTTGCGTAAGTGAAGCAATCTGTAATTTAACTGATCCAACCGTTCAACAACATAGAAGACAGCAGTAAATTAGGTTAGGTTGGTTTGTAAGCAAGGAAGGTACTACATGAGGTGGAATGCAGTATTATGTTTTTTAGTAACCAACAGGAAGAAGAGAAGGGTAAAGCTCTTGTCTCGCAAGCACTGAATCTCTTCTCCTGTCCCTATGCACACCTTTGTAGACAAGCTGTGGCTCTTAGTCTAAGCTGAGACACGTTGAGGCATGTACAGAACACTAGTTTAGCACAGTATTTGCCCGTGTTTTTAGATCACAGTGCACACTTATTAGCATAGTATTTTTATTTAAAATATTAAATATTAAAAAAAAATTTTTCATCGGGCCAAATAATTTCATAAAAGCGGGACCCACGGGTTGGAAAAATACCCGACCCGCGCATCACTAGCGCTGAACTACTGCGTGGCTAGTTGTTTGTAATATAGATAGCAGGCATATATAATATCGGCAGCTAACAGATAATATAGGCAGCATAAAGATTGGACTTTGGAGCAATAGAAACAGGCTATGTTAGTTCAGGTTGATCCTAGTCCAGAGTGATGGGTACACTCATCATGCATAAAAGCCACTGTACTCCGGAAGCAGTGCTGTAATCTGGGGTTGCTTCACTTGGTCAGGTCTAGGCTCAGCAACGTTATGTGTGTCAATAAAACGACCTGAATGACCAAGGTATCACGTCAATGGAGTTTTTCGTTCCTGATGGCACTGGCAGTGTTTCTGGGAGCATTAGAAATCATTTTCACACATGAGCATGGTCACCACATTGTGTTCTGTAATCAAAACTAAAGGTGACTCAACGAAATCTTAGTGTGTGTGACTTTTGTTGTTGTTGTTGGTCCAATCAGTTTATAATCCGGAATCAGAGCTGATGTTGGTTCTTTTTTTCACTGAAATGCTCAGTCACAAAGTAATTAAAAGTAGTTTGAATAAAGTTCATCAACTTTATAAAATCGGCTTTAATGTCATTGTACTAATTGAGTGTGTGGGCCTGGCACATAGTTTCTACAGCGACGACTGATCGTTCCACCCACTACAGTTTAGTGACATGACAGTTTTAAATTAAATTACTAAACAAAAATGTACTAATGTGCAGAAAACTAAGTTGTGGAGAATCTGTTTTGACTAAAGCTGATAATTCGTCTCATAAACATTCATATTAGACCCATGTTACACCATCAACAACGTTATTAACCAGACTAATCCCCCAGAGTGTTGAGCGCTCCACCGCCGTGCATGTGCTTGACTACACAACTCCATACCGTGTCGCGCCACAGCCTTCTCATATTGTGCATGCAGTATAGAGTTGTGAAGTTAAACACGCCGGTGAAATGTGCTTGAAATACCTTTTTTTTTCTGTAAATTAAATTAAACGCTTTCATTATTTGCTAGTGGTGAAGCGCTGGTTCCATGTTTTCTTTTGTATATTTCGTCAAATCGCACAACTGTATGAAACAAAGACAACAAATTTCATTTGTGCTCTCAGGTCTCGCGTTTTGCCCGGGTGAGGCTTTGACCCAAGAGTGGTCATGAGATTAAAAATGCACAAGGTGGATCAGTATTCTCATGCATAAACTATTCTGTTGCTATCATGTTTCTTTATTATGATCACTTCTTTGCAGTAGAACCTGGATGAGTCAGGTTTGGAAGAAAATTCATCAATGATCAACAGTTACTTTCAGGGCAAATAGTATAGAATACTTATCCATGTTTCATCATCGGTCACCATTCTATGCGTAACATGTGCATGCATGCATGATATAAGTCTGTTCTGAGGTTAGGTCTTCCATTTTCCATGCAGGTATCTGATCATCCAATCATGTGGCAGCATCTCAATGCATAAAGTCATGCAGATGCAGCCTACCTTTTTTAAAAATCTGTCTGGGAGAACAATTCCATCTTTGATCGATTAAGTAGTAGTGGACAGTTTCTTCCTACTGATATATAGATTATTACGTATATATTTTTTAATATGTTTGCATTTAAACGGTGTTGAAACATTTCATGATCCTACAGGTGTTGTGCTCACAGCGTCCTGTGTTGTCAGGAGTAAAGTATTTACAGTGGAACCTCTGATTACGAGCACAATTAGTTCCGGAAGGGGACTCGTATTCCAAAACCAAATTAAATTTTCCCATAGGAAATAATGGAAACTCAAATTATTCGTTCTACAGCCCAAAAAAATTAATACATAAAAATAATT
>JAQQZT010000002.1:11170363-11217707 GCA_030068275.1 Clarias platycephalus
TGTTATTTTATAGTTTTGAAATCCCCAGTATTGTTGTAGAATGTAGAAAATAAATCACTGAACAAAAACAAAGAAATGTGCAAGTTACCCCAAACTTTTGAACCGTAGTGTATATATTCACACATTGGTGTGCATAGATTTTCTTTAATGATGACGTAAATTCAAACGGTTTTTATTAAAGACTACAGATGTTATTGCTAAAATTCTTCGTCAAACATTTTATCAGATCATTGTTGAAAAATGCCAGGTTGTCTTATTTAATGTATATCTTTTTTTCCTGACACAATAAACCCATCAATTGTATGTTTACTTTCTCACAGGAGAGAGACCTGGCCCCCCCACTGCTCGTTACCCCACAGGACGCCTCGATCCGTTTCGAGGACGTCTACTTTGAGTATCTGGAGGGACAAAAGGTCCTCAATGGGGTTTCCTTCGAAGTACCTGTAGGGAAGAAAGTGGCCATTGTTGGCGGGAGCGGATCTGGGTAAAAGAATCACTTCAGCTCTTCACCACCAGCCTGCATGAAGTCCTACTTTATGATGTTTCTCTGGTAGCCATTGATATTCCCCCCCCCCCCCCCCCTTTTTTTTTAAATAAAGGAAAAGTACCATTGTACGCTTGCTGTTTCGGTTCTATGAACCCCAGCAAGGTAACATCTATATCGCAGGCCAGAACATCCGAGATGTCAGCCTAGAGAGCTTAAGGAAAGCTTTGGGCGTAGTCCCTCAGGTGAGTTTTAAACTGTTGAGTTGGGGTGGAGGGGTGTTATGCAACACGATAGCTTTTTGTTGTCCAGACTCTAAGGTGTTCAGTTGAAGAGTGGGATAAAATTGACAGAAGGCACAAAAATCTCTAGGCACTACTGGCATCCTGGCGGATTTGACACTGTCATTAGGGCGGTGAGGCGTAACCAAGTATTAGGAGAACAAATAACATTTGTAATAATATTTGTTTTTGTCTGGGGAGCTGATTTGATGTAAATAAAATGTACAATAACAGTTGATAGAAATTAAACCATGCATGGCATTTAAAACATTGATGCACAAATACAGAGACAAGTTAATAAAGCGTATTAAATCGAAAAAATATAGGTGGGTAATTAGGAGTATCAATAGATTAATGCTAGTGTAGGACTGCAACTAGGCATACCACTAAAGTATTGAAAATAAATATTAAGAGCTTGATTATACTTATTGATGAACTGCTGAATGTCCTTGACATTTTTATGAAAGCGGGTGGGTTAATTCTACATCGTTTATATATTTTTTTTGCCTAGAGGCTCAATTTACAAAATGTTGTAAAGATAACATTTTACTATTTTCTTATCTACACACACCTAGTGTCCTTTACAAGTACTGTACCAGTCAAAAGTTTGGACACGAGTTTGAAATTATTTTTAAATTCTAGAGCAATACTGGATTTTTTCAAAACTATGAAATAGCACACGGCATTCAGTAATTAGATAACAACAGTCAGTTGTTATTTTAAGAAATGAACGTCAGCTGTTGTGGAACAGGTCTTGCAAGAACAGTATTGTTAAGTGCAATGCAGAAGCTGAAAAGACCATGCAGTTATAACGCGTGACCAAACTTTTGACTGGTAGTGTGAATATCGGTCATTAAGAGGCTGAAACAATCAACCTTATTGTGCACACTTTTTGAATCTATTGGCTGAGTTGACTTTTTGATTTGTTTTTGAATGAATAGTTCTCAATAATGGTCCTGTTGGTTCTAATGTAGACCTCTTTTTGAGAGATCAGTAAAGTATAGGTTTATCCCTAATAAACAATTGTTGCAAACATCTCTTTGGGTTTAAGGATGCAGTCCTCTTCCACAACACCATCTACTACAACCTGCAGTATGGCAACATCAACGCGTCACCTGAGGAAGTATATAGCGTAGCCAAGCTTGCTGGCATCCATGACGCCATCCTGAAAATGCCTCATGGATACGAGACGCAGGTCGGAGAGCGAGGCTTGAAACTCTCAGGTACAACAAACATCAATCGAAAACTATTAAGGTGTGAAGCTAGTGAGGGCCAGGGCGTCTGCACAAAGATAACACTGCAGCATGCATTTTGTTAGTGTTATTTTTAGGTGCTTAATGACACTTGGTCTGACATCGAGATAAAGCTGTGGACTCGAGTTGAGCAGTGACTCAGGGATGGACACGCCGCCAGGCTGGGCGCCCAGTATGAGCAGATTCTGTGTCTGAGATGTTAGTTTGTAGATGCCCAGAGCATGAGAAGAAAAAAAAGGTCTTTTACTAAACAAACGCTTTAATTTGTTTGTTTATCTCTAATGCGCTTTATTGTGGTGCTGGGTGTCTCAGTGTGATGGGTGCTGGGTGTCTCACTGTCAATCTATCAACTCATGGATAAACATATTCATGTAACTCCAAAAATCAATTTTTTTATTAATATCAAATTTTTATGTATATAGGTTTGCACCTACAGGTGGCTTAAACCTTTTACTCATTGGCAGGCAGCTCAGTCTCAGGTGACACTAAGTGAATTGTGATAGAAATTGAATCAACACCTGCTGTAGGTGTCACGATAATATTGTGTTGGTTGGTCTCTGAGTCCCATTCCTCCTAGCCAGACTTTCTGTGAAGCGAGAATTAACAATACATCATAGCTAAACAAATGGAGGACAGTGTCTTGTGCTATGTCAAGGGCACAAACATGCCTCTTAATGTACAAAAGCAAAAAAAGTATCCACAAAAGTATCTGGTTATGTTAAAACGTCATATGAGCGCTTTCTGTCCAAGGCTACTGTCTCCTCAGTCACTTCTGTCCAGGTGTGAATGTGTTGCATCAATTCATTGTGCACTTGTGATTTGCACGAACGAAGAAGATTTCAAGGTTTTTTAGGTGTTAAAGCATCCTCCCTATAGTGCTGATCTCGCTCCACTGGTATTTCACCTGTTTGGTCCCCTGAAAGCAGCCCTACGAGGACGAAGGTTAAACTTAATTCTACAGTCAGAGTGCGGATAATTTGTAACTCACTGGAGACTGTTTTATTTATTTACCATAAGAAAAGCTCTGTTTATCGGATTGTATATAAAGATTTTCATAATCACTTCATTTTAACTGGTTATTTGCTGTCACTAAGCATAAGACATTTCAAGTATAATAACTGAGGTATATGGTCATTTACGGTAAAGTCAAAAAACACGTATGAGATTATTTGTAAAAGAAATTTTCTCTTTTGAAATAATTCGTTTTTCAAAGGTTCCCTAAGCAGTCCTGTGCTAACAGAGCTTTCAGCATGTGTGAATGCCTGAACTGCTAATTGTGGCAGCGGCTCTCATTATAAAGTGAATACAGTTACTGAAAGGATTTACAACTACTAATACTAAATGCTAATGCAGTTTTAATGAGAAACGCCATGACGATGCATGTAAACTGCACTGACCCAAACACACAAGCACACAATTATTCAAGGTCAGGACAATTTGCTGCTTGAAATAAAAGCTGCTTGTCAGCAGTAATTACAGTTGTCGATAATAATTAGCACGATTAAATGTGAATAGTGTCAATTGGGCCATTGGCCAAGATGTGATTGTGTATCATTATAAATATGTATAATGATGTATTGCATAATGCCTTCATTAATGAGCTCACACCTGCGGACAGGTGGAGAAAAACAGCGTGTAGCCATCGCCAGGGCGATCCTCAAGAACCCGCCTATCCTGCTCTATGACGAAGCAACTTCCTCCCTCGACTCAATTACCGAAGAGGTCCGGTATTTTTCTTGTTTTGTGTAGAAACACTACTTCTATCTGCTTATACCAGTGCACTAACCCTTGAAAAGTGTGTGTGATGGACTAACCAGCGTAATTTAATACAAAAGTTACATTATTTTCGCTAAAAATTATTTGACTTTCTGAATATGTGGAAATATGGATAAATCAGTTTTCAATTTGGTGTCTTCTCTGAGAAAAAATTTACATTTTTTTCCAGATAAGAATTATTATTTTTGAAAACTAATTGCCCCTAGCAATAGCTAGTATAACCACGATTCAATGTTATATTTTAACAAAATAGCCCTGGTTTTAATTCATTATCATCCTGACATGTGCAGATGGTTTCCTTCTTAATACTTCAGATATTTATTGGATAAAAGAACAGCTAACAATGAACTTCAATAAAGCATAGATATTTTTCTCTTAGTAGATTTGGAGCATTTTACTTATTTACATTCTAGAAGGAAGCTCTGTGGGTTTTTTTTTTTTTCATCATAAGAATGAGGCTTTATAAGTTATTACAGCAGTGTTTGCATTTGAAGGCTTTCACTTTTTATTTAGCTATTATTCTCCCTCACGTATCATGTCACAAGGAAGTCTTCATATAAATCCTGTCAATCATATTGTTGCTAGATATTGCAAATGAACAAGAAAGCTCTCTTTGAGACATCCCTGTGTGTGTTGGGGGGGCGGCGGGGTAGGCTGGGACTCGTTTTAATGTTCTGACATTGATTGAGTTGTACCTTGTTGATTTCTAGAACATTTTGAGCTCCATGAAAGAAATGGTAACTGACAGAACATCTGTCTTCATTGCCCACCGGCTGTCCACCATTGTGGATGCAGATGAGATTATTGTGCTGAATCAGGTAAGACCACACGTACTGTAGGAGTAATTCATAATTGCGTTCGGTTCATCTCGCAAATAAGAGCTGTTTGCTTTTCAGACCAGACGTACTCTGACTGTTTATTCGTTTACTTTAATTAATCGCATCCATTTAAAGTGACGCAAAATGAAGGAGCGTGAGAGTGAAGATTTCAAGGTTGAGAGCTTCAGATGCTGTTCCCTGGTGCCTTTAGAAAAAATGACATTGGTCAATGAGAGGTCATTGAACTGTAACTTCTGATCACAATTTTATTTTTAAATATTCTTACTGTCCACTTTATTAGGAACACCTGCACATTGATTCAGTTCTAATCACCCTGTCGTGTAGCTGCGCTGCTTAACGCTTAACATTCATTCCTTCTGATGACCTGTATATTCTTTAATTAATTAATTAATTATTGCTATGGCATTCTGCCACTGTCACATGATTGGCTGATTAGAAACCTGCATGAACAGTGAACAGTTGATGTAGTTCTAAACTTGTTTCGAATAACTACAGTTTGTCTCTGCCGAGAATGGCTAAGTATTGTGTTTTCCTATTATTTCTTAAGTATTACTAAAGATAAATGTCAAATTCAAAGCATGGCATTGAGGGACTTTTAATAATAAATGAAATAAATGTGATTTGGGCCACAATCTCCCCCTCTATTTTCCTCAGAATTTGGCATAAACAGCTTTCAAACAAATGCCATCTTTTCATTTTAACCAGCTCATTAAAAAAAAAAAAAAAAAAAAACTTTAAAAAGATTGTGATGATTAGAGACCAGTATTTCCATGCTGCACATTTTCTTAGTCACTATAAGAAAACAGCTTTTAGTGCTGAGGAGGCCTTGAGCGTCATGCGGTTAATGGGAAGCTGGGGCTGTGTGTGAAAGAGAGGAGACCTGTGAATCGTATGTGCCCTGTCCTCCAAAGCTGACCTTGAATTTTTTTTTCTTTCTTTTTACCTTAGATAAGCAGTAGTGATTTAATAGCACAGTCCTTTAGAAATAAGGCCAAGAGTTTACCACATCTCTTATGAAACATGGTCAATAGTGTCAGTCTGTTAGTTTAGAAAAGAACTAAAACAGCTAGCATGACAGTTCATTTATGCTCCGAGTTTTATGGTGTGTGCCATTATAACAGTTTGTAATGGTCAAGTTACATAGAATTCTTTACTTATTTACTGATCAACTGAATGTTGATCACGCTTAATGCGTGTTAGGATATCATTAGCACATTTGACTTCCGCCAAAAATTTTTATTTTTTAATCCCACAGAAAGTTTGACTTGGCCAATTCCATTGCTATACACTGATTATACCCGTCAGTATCTTTTCCTTAGCAAATAATGGGTACTTCCCACATTCCTGAGCTGTTTGTAATTGAAATTATGCTCAGCTCTGTTGCCTTAATTTCCCATGAATTGACTATACATTAGCCTTGAGATCTTATAACGTTCTCACAAATCATTGATGATATCCTTTCAATTCTAGCAATTCTGAATTTTTGGTCTCAATAATCCACTGCAAAGAGAGGCAAACCACCTACTTACACACAACTATCTTATTTTTTTTATTCAGCAACTATATTTAATTTTTTTTTTTATTATTTGTTTGTTTTTGGTGGCTGACATTTCTCCTGACTCACGGCAAGCTGTACTGAACTCCGATGAATTTCCTGATGAACTTTCTGATGGATTTCTGGACTCTTTTAGGATCGAAATAAATGTGGGAAAGGGCATCAGATATATAAATTCGTGGGGCAGTTATAAAATTATTACTGCTAAACGTTATTATTTTTATTATTTAAGAAAAAATTATGTAATGAATGTTGATGGTGAGCTTAGTCCTTATCCTCTACCTCAGGTGACACACTTCTCCAAACGATGGATGAGCTGGTGGAGACAATCTTTGAAAAAAAGTTCCACTTTTCGTTGTTGTCAAACAGCAGAATTGTGCACCCCAAGTCGCTCGCAAGTTTCACCGTTTGGTGAGCTGAATTGGCTGGCGCGGTTATCTGAAGATGCCGCATAAACTTTTTTCCAACCGGGTGCAGTATTTTTGTTTTGACCTCTAGTGGCATTATGCGGAGCAGTACCACCGGAATATTCGTTTCCGGGAGACATAATTTGGGCAAATATTTTTAATTCTTCACACGCTTATTCATACATTCACACATACATACAGCCATGGATTTTGGAACGAAGTTTTTTTTTTTTTTTGCATTTTGTACACCACCACATTGAATTTGAAATCAAACACTTAAGACGTGAGAGAAGTCAAGACTTTCAAAAAGTGTGATGTTAATCATTCAGGAATTAAAGCCATTTTCATGTACGCACAAACACACATGAAACTGAGAAACATGCTTTATTGGGTTGAGAGCAGGTGTCTGATTTGGGAAGAATATCCAATTTATTTTTCTTGGGTAGGTTTCACTGTATGTTTTAGGGCACATCATATTGCAGATGACCCATCAGTTTTGCAGCATTTGCCTGAATCTAAGCAGTCTAATCTGCCATTGGATTGAAATATACATTTATATCCACAGTAAAACGAGTCCTGTACCACCAGGAGCACGAGAGGCAGTCACAATTTTGTTTTATCGTATGAAAAAAACTGAAAATATTTGCTTAAATTATGTCTCCGGCAGCGAGTACGTTCATGAACTTTTTCTTTTTGTTTACAAGATCTCACAGAATTGTGACGCTAAAGGTTCAAAACCAAAATGGTGCACCCGGTTGAAAATTTGTGTATGCTGATATTTGTTCTATTTGAAGGAAAACATTGTGAAGGAAATTTCAATAAACTGGTTTACTTGGGGTACGAATTTCTGCCTCATCCCAACCGCTCCACTCCCCCAAACTTGCTCTCAGTGACTTCTTCCTTTTCAATCACTTGAGGAAGCCACTTTGTGGCGGGCATTTGACGACGATGTGGTAGAAATTGTGCCTCAAGACCCAAAAAGAAGGCTTCTTTAAAGACAGACTCCACCAGTTCATACATCATTTGGAGATGTGCGTCGCCTTAGGTGGAGGATATGTAGAGAAGGACTAAGCTCGTGACCAACGTTTGTTTTCATTACAATAATATATATTGAACATGTATGTTTGTCCATACATTGGCTCTTTTACAGCGCCACCTTTTTCCTTTTCAAAATCAGTTAAAGTTAATCATCCACTGTACAAGTCTTGTTTATATTGATATAAATATTGAAGTCAGAACTATTGTCAGAGATGGTATGTTAGAAGCTGAATCAACACTTTCTAACCAATCAGAATCAAGCTGTGGTCTACATGATTATAGAGCAGCATATTTTGATTTTTTATTTTTTTTATAGAAAATAACAAACATGTATCACATATAGAACATGAAATTACTTACATGTAAGAACTTTATTCTAGTAAATTATCTGAAATATTAATGCTATTGTCACAATTAGATCAATCCAAATGCCATACGTAACTGTAGGCCTAGTCTAAACCATTATTTATGCTTATTGTCATGGTGACTAACCATGGTTACTAACATTTTTAAATATTAATATCTTAGGAGAGATAGGGTAGATATTATTAGCCTGATTTTTAAAAAAAGAGGTTAAAATAAGAAAATTATGCCTGCAGGCTAATCAGAAAGGAGTCGCGTTTCTGGCTGTGGTAAATTGTGAGATAGGTGATGAACAATATCAGTGTCACTACCATTTCATTTAAGCAATTTCAGCAATCGTAGGAAATCCTACAGTATCCGTGTCAGGTCCAGTGGTATAGTTTGGTTAAAGCTGAATGGTGTACCAAACATGCTGATCCACAATCAGTCTGCTAATTTATTTATTTAATTTTATCCATCACGTTAAAAGGCGCAGGAGAATTTTTACGATAAGAAAATGTTATCCTGTAAACAGGATTTTTTTTTTTTCACTTGTGTAATTTGGGGCGTAATGAATGCTCACACACGGACGAGGTGTTCGGTGGCGGCTGTGGTGCTCAGGAGAGGAGAAGAGGGAGGGTGGGGGGGGGGGGGGGGGTTTGCTGGCGCTCATTAAAATAATGAGTGGTAGTGCTTCATGCTCGGCTCTGGCTTCAACACCTCCATGCATCTCTCAAGGGTGGAGACCTTTCAGCCTCGGGAATGGGGGAAGCATCGAGACAAAGGTCAGAGGTTGTGCCTCATGCCTTCTGGAGGTCATAGATCATCTTCACACTGTTCTGCTGGAGATAGTTTTGCTGTAAATCGTTTCGTGATAGGATGGATCTCAGAATTGCTCATTCTTAAAAAACGTAGCCGGCATATTGGTGGCAGGAAGGTTTCTGACATATTCAGCTGTCCTTCCATGAACTAATGCATATATAGTTTTAAATGTATACATTTTATTTTTCCTCATACTTTTAATGTAATAGTTTTTACTTTTTTTTTTTGTTTGTTTAATTTGCTGGCAGTCTTTTAGGACCTGGTGCTGCGAGCGCGCCCACACACAGCCTGTGTGAGCCTGCTCAGGGCCGCTACATGTTTTCGCGGTCTGTGTCTTCTTTCTTTCATACGCCCTCTTTCTTTGGCTCATCTGCCATTGCCCCTCATCTCAGTGCTCTCATTTGCTTCAGAATCACATCCATTTAAGACAGTCGATAATGCTCGGGCGAATAGCACTGTAATACACTTTTCAAGCGCTCCCAAGGCAAAGCCTGTCTCAAATGCCAGATTTAGTGTGCGCGCGCGCGTCAGTGAAAGAGAGGGAGAGCTGCTTTTGTTTACTTACTGCACAGAACAGTATGAGGAACAGAGTGCTCTAGATCACACGAGAGGAGGTTTCTATCACGACAGTTGTGGCAAAAAATAGATACTGTAAATTGTCATTAACCTCAACTGCTCTGTGGAAGTTTAATTGTAATTCTCTCTCTCTCTCTCTCTCAATCTGTCTGTCTTTCCTTTTTGCTTCCTTTTTCATTCACCTCCTTAACCCACCCCCACTCATCACTGCCTTGCAATCTCCTCTACCTTTCTCTCTCTATCTGGTCCTTCTTGTATGCGCTCATGCCCCCTCTTCAATTTCCGTCTTTCTCACCTCATCCGTTCTGTATCCCCCTTCTGCCTTTGTCTTATACCCTCCCCCCTTCTTTCTCTGTTTTGCCTCCTCCTGTGCCCTCTCTTCTCTCACCCTCTTTGTTATCCGTCATGCCCTCTGTCAACTCTGCTTGTTTCTCACCTATCCTTTCTGTCCCATCACTTAATTCTCTTGCTTTTTCTTTTTTTTTTTTTCCTTCACCGTGTGCCTCGCTCACTCTCTCCTCTCGCCCTCTTCGCCTCACCTCTCCCATCTTTCATTTCCCATGATGCTGCAGGGTAAGGTGGCAGAGCGAGGCGATCACCACACGCTCCTGGACACTCCAGGCAGCCTCTACGCAGATCTGTGGCACACGCAGAACAACAAAGTGCTTAACCACAGCGCAGACAAGGCGCAGTCCGCTCCAGCCGAGAGTGTCTCGCAGAAGGAGGAGGAGCGCAGGAAGCTGCAGGAGGAGATCCTCAACAGTGTCAAGGGCTGCGGCAACTGTTCCTGCTGAGACACACACACACATACAAGTTGTTTCTTTGTGCAGTCAGACTTAGTGAGGTGCACGTAAAAATCTACCTATGACGGAGTTTCTCTGATTACATACTTGAGTTTAGTCTGATCCCAGCAGTGTTAATAGCCGCTCGCTGTAGGTTCAGAAGGTCTCCTGGGTTGGTGTGGGATTCTGTCTTCTTTCCCATGTGCACTATCTATGTCTTTCATTTATAGAACATTATATAAGTGCTCGTGGAAAAACCTTTTTATCACAGATGTGTACATATCAGTATAACGTGATGGGTTTGGACAAGGGAGAAGATTTGCGTCGCGCAGATGCACATGTATCTTTGATGGTTGTTTTGTAAGTGAAATACTGATTGGGAAGTAATTGGAAAATTTTTAATATAAACATTGAGTTTCTTGTTATTTCAGACACTTGAACCCCCCATTTATTTAGACCAGAAATATTAATGGAAGTTCACAAACATAATCTCAAAGGAAATTTCATAGGTTATTTGATAGGTTATTTAAGAAGACATAATGATTTTCACATTCCTCGCTGCACTTCGAGAGCAGAATTGTCCCCAGCCTTGATTTGCTCATTGTGACCAGAATTCAGCATAATGAGTAGTTATTTAGTCATCCCGGGTTTGTATGTAGATTGATTGAAAATATTGTCAAGAAAAGCAATAAATATGTAATTTAACTCCAATTCAGCTTTCTGGAGTGGGCACCTTTATAGTCATGCTTAGTGATTTCTCCTCATGGAATGACATTCTGGTGTCCGAAAGTACACATTTATTATTATTATGAAAAAACTTGATGTGCTACTAGAAGGATACTGAAATCTGAATTGGAAGTGACTCACAGTCAGGGTGAACCTCTCTAATAACATCTTGCTTGGTTGTCCCGTCCTAACACAGGGTTAAATTTCTGTTCATAAACATCGGGAGCAAAGGCGAAGGTGTGTCGGAAATAAAAGCCCAAATAATTACATCAATTTTAACCAAGTGTGTTTACGCTAATTGTTTTGCTATGATAAATGTGTCACTCGAGCTTATGATTGATGTCTGAATATCATCGAAGGTCTAATTTCTAAGCTGTTGGTTTGTGTGTAGGTGTGGAGCAAGATAATATTAGACCAGCTGTTCATGACTAAATCTAATTTAGCACATGTTCAGGATTCCATATGTTCATGGAGCAACGATACTGCAATTAACGTCATTGGATTTCATAAAGGAGAAAATATGATAGGACCTGAAACTGTATTTGTAAATGAAACCCCTCCACAAATGTTTTGGGATGAAACAAAAGAGCCGCTAATGCTTATCTTGCCTTTTAATTAGACCTTAATGTTAGTTTACATAATGTATGTTGGCAACTAAAGGAGACACAAAAATATCTGGATTATTTTTGTTACATTACCAGAAGCCATAAAAACAACTACAAAATTAGTTGACCGAATTGACCCAGCTTAACAGCTATTGAATAAAATAATTAACAGACTGCATTAAATGCCATTGAAATTCATAAAACAGTAAACAAATATAGTCTGCAATGTCCTCATACAATGTGCTTTTCAAATGGTGCCAGCAGAGGCCAGTTCTTACAGAGATGTACAACATGACCACAAGGTTGGAACACACATTTGTATAGGATTCCCTTCACTAAATCTAAGAGGCCAAAACCGGTTCCAGCATACCAATGAACCCGTGGACATCAACCTGTGGACAAAAAGGACATCCTGCACAGGACACTGACCTCTGCAACACTGAACACCTCTAGGATGAACAGGAACGCCTTCTGCACGCCATCAGTTCCTGGACACGCTCTAATGCTCTTGCAGCTAAATGAGCGACTCCCTACAGCAAGGTGGAGAAGAGTTGCGGATATAACAACAGCAAAGGGACTAAATCAGAAATATTATGTCCAAAGAGCGCATATGGGTGTGGCAGTAATGTCCAGTTTTCTCCAAATCGTGTATATACAATGTTTGAACAATGTTTTGATAAACCTACTGTTCATTTCATCATGGTAGCTCAATGCTAACCCTGTAGAATGCCTGCTGAAAACTAGTTGGTTGATGAGGGCTGTGTTTTCATAAAATCAGCCATCACTGCAAATCCATCTATCATATTAAATGTGTTTTTTTTTTTTTTTTTGTTTTTTTAAATCTATGCTTTCAATATTCTGACTCATTCAAAATTATATATGATGGTAAATCAGAAATTGTAGAATTTATTAAACTGTAGAATTTATTTAAATTTACTTTTCCATGAGAAAAATGAATTATTTTTGGACAGAATCTCCTTGCTTTTCAATAGACTTTGCCCATCTGTCAACAAGCTTTCATATTCCCTCATTAAAAATTTTTTTCGTCTGAGCTGTAAGTCATGAATGCACCGCTGTCCTCATTTCTCCTCAGAAATTAATCTTCGTCCTCGTGGGGCTGCTTTCAGAGGACCAAACAGGTTAAAGTCCAGTTTCTGGTAATGTTCCAATATGGGCCCTTGGGAATCCCAGAAAACTATTTTCTTGGTCAACGATTGAGGATGTTTCCTTTCCATACTTTGCCGTTTAATATCAGGTTCCTGGTGATGAAGCCAAGTCTTGCCACCAGTAATGATTCTCTTTAAGACACTTTCCCCTTGCTTAGATTATCAGTCCAAATATCCAAAAGAAAATATGCAGATATCCAAATGCTTTTGGTTGTTTCAACCACAAACTAACAAAAGTTTAATGTAACCGGAGATCAGATCATTTTTCACTCACCCTCGTATGTTTTACATTCGCCAGTGTTTATACGAATGCTTTCTGACATGCTGGATGGGCTGTAAGAGGTTTAAATCTTTAGGACCTGTTACTGATCTGTCAATCCATAAATGTATCCACGACTGGGTACTGATTCCTATTTCATTGAACCTAGTCACTGTCCCTCATGCTACTGCTGCTTGAGTAGCTTTACTGCCTCTCCTGTCATTTAAGCAGCTAGCACAAGGCAGCATTGTTTTAAACCAGACTCTTGAGAGTATTTTTTTTTTTAAGCACAAACCTGTTCTCTGCTTGCTGCTTCTATTCACTGATAGCTCTTCACATATGGTGTGTTACATGATATCTGTCTCGCCCAGCACATCATGTACAGTACACGGTACTACCATATGCTGAATTGAATCCTATAAATATGTTTGAAATACTTCTGAAAATGTGCTTTCTACGATCAGTAGGATAGTAGTTATACAGTATATACATATATTATTAGGTTAAAAGTAGAGTATAACCTCTCAGTAGCTACTGTATCATGCATTCTTATTCATCCACCCCCACCCTTGAACCTCTCCACATTTTACAATGGAATGAAATGAATTAATTGGATTTTTACCACTAACACAAATGTGACACTAAGGAAAATTTAACAATAAAGCTGACATTTCTTGGCTTTAAAAGCGTTCAACCCGCTGGGTCAATATTTGAGTAGAACCACCTTTGGCTGCAATTACAACTACAACTTTCCATCAGGTTTGCTCTTTCTTAATAATTCTTGACATAATTGCTCAAGTATTGTCATATTGGATTAAAACCACTGGTGAATCTTGCTGCAGATTCAGATCCAAAAATAATGGATTGAGGTCTTTGCATCGACTGGGCCATTTTACCACAGGTATGTTCCTGATTTCAAGCAACTCTATTGTAGCTTTGGTGCAGGATTCGTTTGCCAACTTCAGAGTTCCAAGATCATAGGTTCGATTTATATGGCCTTCTTGTTGTTGCATGTTGTTCCCATGTTCATATCGGGTTTTCCTGGGTTCTTTGGTTTTCTCCTACTCCCCCAAAACATCCAGGTAGGTAGTTTAGCTAAAATATAACTGCATCAGAATTCCAAAGGGTGCATTAATGGACTGGTATCTCTCATGTTTTCCTGCCTTTCAATCACTGTTCACAGGATAAAGGTGGTGTTGAGAGTATGTGAGCTGTTTTTATTTCTAACATAGCATTTCAGATTTTATGTATTTAGCTGTTTAAACATAACGAATTGAATGAAGAAAATAAAATAAAAAATAAAAAAAAGTGTAACAAATTAATTGTTGTATAAATAAGTTTGCTAAACTCAAATCAATAAGTTAAAATAAAGCCGCCAGGTTTCTTAATGGAATTAAATACACTCAACTTTTTCAGTGCATCTTTGTGGAGAGTCTAGATTGTGGTTGTCCTGTGACTAGCGTGTCTTATCCCACTTCCATCAAAGTTAACCTTGGTTGCTTCTCTCACTAATACTGTCCTTACCTAATCACTGACATTTAGTGGATGGCCTCCTTGTGATAGATTGCGGTTGTGCCATATTCTTTCCATTTTTAAATTATGGATTTAATGGTGCCCTGTGGGATGTTCAGAAATTTAGGATCGAGCTTAGTTTGGTTTACAGATTGCCAGAGTTTGAGGAAGTAAACTTTACCACTTTTACAGTGTTTTAATATTGAAAATTGACAAAGATCAGTAGTCAGATTTGTCTATTTAACAAAATCAAAAAGAAAAAAATAATAATTAAGCAATTCAAATTACTTAATTACATTATTACAGTAATGACTCAAGCAAGTCCGAACTTTTATTAAATCCCATGGAAAAACAAATATTAAAATATTAAAATAATTAGATTCATCATATATATGTCAGTAAATTTCTCAGTGTGATTAATTCAGGAAATTTTTTTTTTGTAAATAAATAGAACAATGTTGTAAAGAGGACTTAATCTTGCTTTAACCTTAAGGTTTCTCCTGTAGATATATACGCACACGCACACATTTGAGTGAGGCAAAATTTGCAACTTTAGCTGTTTTTTGACATAAGGATAAATGAACTGTACCAGCCGCTGATGTCTGTGTCCAACATGATATGCGCCTGCATAGATTCAAGAGTTCAGAACATAATGAGGACTTTCTTTTCACCGTTTGCTGGGATAATGTTTTAACGTAGGCAGGAAATCACACATATAGCACTAATAAGGCCAACTGTGAGAATATTTGTATGCGGTTGGGGGCGGGGGGGTTGTAGGAGGAGCCAGGGTCTTTGAGACGGTTAACTTACAGACAAGACAGACAATATTCACTAGATATTTGGTTAGATTTCATCTTTTAATTGTAGTTAAAACTAGAAGGGAAAAAACCCTGTCTGTACACAGTTTCTGCACAGTTCTGTATGTTAAATCATTCTGTGATGTCTTTCATCATTCTAAGTAAACAGAGGACACACAGTCATGCTGAGTGCTAGGCATACAGCTTGTGAAAAAAAAAGGTTTAAAATCATTGTTTTAAAATATTTTTTAAATACGATTTTATCACATTTAATAATAAGCAAAAAGGAAGAAAAAAAAGGAAAATTTTATATCCACATTTATGTGTTTATCCTAGTATCTACCTACGTCATTGCAATACAAACTAAACCAGACTGACTCATTTTGGCTTTTGACAAGCTGAATCTATGCTAGATACCACTATAAGGTTAATTATTTTTCCAAATGAGACACGTAGTCCGCTTCTAAATAACCCATAAGGCCCTGACACTTCTATGGGGACTGTAAGGAAAACATTATTTGGAATAAACAAACAAAAATTGTTGGAGTTCCCAGCAGAGTCAAATTATTGATGTGCATCAAATAAAGAAGACTTTATGGAAGTGTGTTCGGAAAAAGAAAAAAAAACATGAACTACCATGAATGGGGATCACTAAAAACCGCTTAGTAAGTGACATAGACACTGTACAAGCCTCTGGAAGGTAGTGTTATCATCTCGTGTAGCTTCAGTTGGTCAGGTCTAGTCTCAGCATCATTACACAGTATGGCGATAAAATGAAGTCAGCTGATGACCTGAATGTACTGAATGATTAGGTTATCACATTATCACATCAATGCATTTTTTTCTTCCCTTATGGCACGGCCATATTCCAGGTCCCAAATTGGGAACATGAGGACTCATTTTCACACAAAACAACTATACTGTTATTGATAGACCTGCAGCTCCTTAGCTGTGTGATGTGCACAGAGCAGCAACTCTCTGCTGGAGTCTTTAAAGATTAACCATTTAATTATTTAATAAAATTTTATTATTAGATTTTTTTTAATCACCTTGCATGTTAATTGTGCATGCTTTACATCATTTTTAAATGAACATTCCACAGAAAAAAATATGAATATTATAATGAAATGCTGCAAAAAGAATTCTGTTTAGTCTTAACACAGCACTGCGTCCTAGCTTTCTAGTAGGTTCTGATCTTTCTGCAGAAACAAACCCAAAGACTTAAATACAGATGTTGCCTAACTCGTCACATTAGAGAGAAAGCTTGCAAGAAAATCTCACAGGGCAGCTGAGTTAGCTGAGGGTCTGTACAAGTTATATTCGGCTTTGATGTTGTATGCTTTTAATCTGTGAATGAAAAAAAAAATACATTTAAAAAAATTTCAGTGTTTTCAGAGGATAGTGGTAAGGTAAGCTTAAAAATGTATTGTGTTACATCCCTGACTGGTGGCTGTCACTTAATTCCACATAATTTTTTTTAAAAACAAAAAGTTTAAATGGGTGGAAGTTAGTGTCTGACTGGGGTGACATGTAACCCCAACTGTTATATCAGCAATAAAAGATCAAATTGACACAGAAATTAGAAAGATTGATTTATTGGTAGCATACTATTTGATAGAATTGATACTCCTTGGAATAATTAAATAAATGAACTTCAAGTCAGTTCATATTTATGTACTTGGAAAAAAGGACCCTGTCAAAGAAGTCAGAGAGACTCAACAGTGAAACATCAAAGACTGTGCAAATGTGCGTGTGTGTTTGCATAATGAATATTTATTCTAACCTGTAAGAAGATACAGTTATTCCCACTGCTCTGTGTAGGAGGGTAATTCTATAAGGGAAATGCGTGTGTAAAGTCTCAGCACTTCCGGTCAAAACAAATGTGAATATTCACATGCAACTAAAACGCATTTCCTCACTCATCGCTGTAAGGTGAAGTCAATAGCAAATTCAACACAATGGGCATACCATACAGTTGTGGAACCCGAAAGTGCAATCCCTAGTAAGCTGATGAAGTTCATGTATTATTCATGTACCATTTTCATGACGGATGCCAAAAGTTCTGTAACCATAATATGGAATTTATACACAGTCTGTAAATATACAGTACACTGATATATATATGACACGTCCTAAAAAGCCAAACAAATTGATCATGTGATCGGTGAGTTCGGACTACCTGACCTGAGTACATGTATTCAGGGAATTTCTGGAGAATTTTAAATCCAAGGTAAAAGACACCCTCTTTCTTCCATTGCAGTCACCCTAGCATTAATAGACAAGTCTTAACCTCTCTGATGTGTTTTCTAAAATAAAAAGTTTCTTGCCATTAAAACATGACATGACCGTAATGTACTGAATTATCAAAGCATTTGTTATTCCCAGATAGCACAGGTATATCCTGGGACATTGTTCCCTTTAATCAAAGCCAAATGTGGTTGGAGAAATCTTAGTGTTTAAGATCTTAATCTTAATTATTATCATTATTGTCAGTCAGCGTATAAGTTATAATTTGTCTCAATCACTCTGAATATTGCATTAATTGCTTGTCCTGTTCTAATAAATTTACTAGTCTCTAGCTAAAATGGTAGAAAAAATGATAAACTTTTAATGAAAATTATAAAATGTTACCAAGGCAAAAATTTTTACCTTGGTGTTCAGTAAACATGGGCCATGTTCATATTATCAAATAAAAATGACCTTTTCTTGATCTTACTTTGGAAATGTCACACAGGTCACAGGAAAATTAGAAGTTTAGAAGCAATGAGTCAGGTAACATCTGAGTTCTTCAAATTTCACATGCAATAAAGATAAAACTAAAATATATGAAGTCAATAAACGTATACTTTTCGCATATTTATAAATATACTATTAGAATATTAGAGGTGAACAGGATGGGGCCAACAGGGGAGCCATGAGGGATTATGCCTGAGCTTAAAAATAAAGAATAAACATATAAGATGTTTTATTTTTAAAATATATTTCAGTGAGCTTTGATGGTCTGTGCTTCACAATGGAAAGGTTATGGGCGAGAATCCGAAGACCAAACCCATTTTTTTCTTAACTGCCCAGCTGTTTGATTCACATTGGAAATACTTAAATCAACCAACCAACTGCAACATTTATAAAAAAGAAAGGAAGAAATAGATTGTTCTACAGAAATCTACCTGAAGTAAAAGTGCAGTATGCATAAAAATATCTAATAGATAAAATTACACAGATATATACATTATACACAATAACTGAATTAATAAATGAATGAATGAATGAATGAAGGCAGCACTGTGGCGTAGTGGTTAGCATAACACTGTTGCCTTGTACCTCCAGGTTCTGGGTTTGATTCCTGCCTCGGGTACATGGAGTTTGCATGTCCCCCCACCGTGCTTGGTGGGTTTCCTCTGGGTACTCTGGTTTCCACCCACTATAAAAGACATTAGGTTGATTGGCGTACCCAAATTCCCCATTGTGTGTATGTGCCCTGCAATGGATCGGTACACTGTCCAGGGTGTACTATGCCTTGTGGTTTATCCCAGTCTCCTGGGAAAGGTTACAGGCCCCTGAGACCCTGTGTGATGAATAAGTAATTGGAATGGCATCAAGTTATTAAATAATTTACCAATATTACATTAATTTGTTGGCCTTGCATTGAGTAATGTTTCTGCTTTATACGTCCAAATTGATTCACTTCAGAGTTGTTCTCTCTGTGACGTATTAATCTCTTCGGTTTTGTTTGTGTGGTGCCCTACTATGGACTGATGTCTCATCCAGGGTAACCTCAATCCTTGCACCTATTGTTCCAGGAGTAGACCAGGATACAGCAGTTACTGAAGATAAATGAAAGGATACATTAATTAATGGTTGAGCTCCTTATTAAAAAGTGGGCAAATTTAAATAAGCTTTCTTATTTAAAAACTATTGACGACAATATCCACAGGATTGCACGCAGGTACACACTGTAACACACTGAAAAAAAGAGACATATCACCAGACAGAGAACAGATTAGTGGCTGGGTTATAATTAGAATACTCATCTACCCTTATGAGCATGCTAATGTTGATTAAAACTAAGGAACAGAATGAACATTGGTCCCTCAGCCCCAGTGTCAGAGCTCATACTAAAATAATCTATAATAGTGTTTTAAAATATAATTTATACAAGCAATAGTATTTATAAATCAGAATGTTTAAAAAAAGAAAAGAAAACGCCTAGTAACTCTTAACGTTCAATGAAGGTCAAAAGAAAACAAAGCTGCTGTCCTGTTAATAACGACAGATATACAATTTGCACATTGTCTGGAAACAGTTTTTCGGTAACACAATTTGCACATTTTCTTTTATTGACGTTTTTAAAACATACCTGCGTTTAAAGGCAGAAATACAGTAGTTCAGGACTGAAATTCCCACAATCAGTTTTGTACCTGAGCCTCCAATAACAAAAGTGGACTTATTATTAGTGGACATACTAACTACTGTTATACTGAATATACAGTCTACCAACACACAGTATGACTGCACCTCAATCCCTGCTGCCTGATATCACCCAAATGAGGATGCGTTCCCTGTTGAGTCTGGTTCCTCTGAAGGTTTCTTCCTATTGTCATCTCAGGGAGTTTTCCCTTGCCTTAGCCACCCTCGGCTTGCTCATCAGGGACAAACTGATAATTATGATTTATACATACTGTATTTCCTCACACTTCACATTTCCTTATTTTTTTTTATTCTGTATCCTGCTTTGCGACAGTGACCACTGAAGAAAGTGCTATATAAATAAAACTGAGTTGAATTTAGTGCTACACCTGAGCAGAAAATAAAAATCTTGGATCTCTTCCATGATTATAAAGAGTGCTTAGTTGAGTTATAGCTTTCCTGTCAGTTTGAGAAGACATTTCTTCCTTCTTGTCTGGCACCATCCTTTGGCATGTCTACACTTGGAAACATAGATGGTGTATATTTACAAAAGATTTAATCCATCTATTACATAATCCATCAATTGTCTATAGGATTTTCAGAGTGAACGGGGGTGCTGTTCCACACAACTCCGGACTCAAGGAGGGGTGAACCATGGACAGGGTGCCAATCCATCACAGTGCACAAGCACACACACTTAATCATACATTAAATGCAATTTAGAAACACCAATCAGCTTACACTGCATGCCTCTAGACAGTGAGAGGAAAGCTGAATCCCCAGAGGAATCATATCCAGGAGAGCTTGCAAACTTCATGCACACAACAGTGTTGTGATTTATTTACATAGTGCCATAAAAAGTATATGCCCCCACCTGAAAAAGCTGTCCAAATCTGCCTGGCCCAACAGGGAAAAAAAGTAATTGCCCCCTAATAACATAATAACTGGTTGTGGCACCCTTGCAACTGCAATCGAGCATTGGCAATGAATCTTTCTCATCACTGTGGAGGCCGATTCTTCCATTCAGAATTGTTTTAACTCAGCTACATTGGAGGGTTTCCGAGCATGCACAGCCTGTTTAAGGATCTCAGTTGAATTTAAGACTGGACTTTGAGTAGACCACTCCAAAACTTTATTTATTTATTTAATTTTTGGGCTTGCTGGTGTATTTCGGATCATTGCCCTGCTGCATAGTGCGCTTGAGCTTGAGGTCACGAACTGATGGCCGGACATTCTCCTTCTGGATTTCCCTTTCGATCCAGAATTCATGCTTCCATCAATTATGGCAAGTCGTCCAGTTCCTGAAGCATTACGCTACCACCACCATGTTTGACTATTGGTATGATGTTCTTTTTTATAAAACACTGTGTTAGTTTTTACGCCAGATGTAACGGGACGCATACCTTCCAAAAACTTAAACTTTTATCATATTGGTCCAATGAATATTTTGACCTTATTGTCTTGGGAATAATCAACATGTTTTTTGGCAAATGTGAGACAAGCTTTTGCGTTCTTTTTTTGGTCTGCAAATCTTTTGTTTTCCTGTGCATTGTCTTTCCATTCAGTGAGTGTTCTTACTGTATGGTGTGTCCCTGACTGACCAGACTGATAGAATGAAATCTTCTTATTGTTGTTGTAATTGTTGCTGTTGGTGGTGGAGGTCTGGCTGGTGTGACCTAATTCATGTAAATGTATATTTATTTTATAATTTATATTATATATACGTATATGTTTTTATTTTAACACGCAAATAAGGGGGTAAAGCGGGATCTGTGAGTTTACGATTGCGTGTTCGAGTAGAGCAGGCTTGGGGGTGGGAGAGAGAGAGAGAGAGAGAGGAAGGGAAGAGAAGGAGAGGAGAGGTCCAGCTGCAGAGAGAGAGAGAGACAGGGAGAGATACGACTTGATACGACAATGGAAGCAGCCTCGAGCAGCCGGTAGAATACGACGAGAAGCCGAGGAGAAAACGAGCAGCACGAGGGAGGCTTTTATTTAAAAAAATAAAAAATAAAAAAAATAAAAAACCGCGGGATGTACAGTGAGACTCGGCTCGCGCGGAGGGAGTTCTGGTCTAAAATGGAGCAGTGAGATTTAGGGGGGGAAAACGAGGCTCCGTCTCCATCACTGAGAGGCGCGTCCACCTGCTACGAGCCGAGGCCCGGGAAAAAAAAGACAAGAAAACATGGAGAAGTGGGTGCGCTGAAGGAGGAGGAGGGGGGAAACGTTTATCTGACCGGCCCGAGCTCTGATTTTATACGAAGCGACGCGACTGAGGTAAGGGGAAAACCGTGTCAACTTCACGCGCTTACATTCCACTTCCGCTCCCGGACATAAACACGCGTGCGTTTGATCTCGCGCGTCCGTAAAAAAAAAAAAAAAAAAACAGACCTACACCAGGCGGCATGTATTCAGGGCTGCTAGTATCGTTTACGTGAAAATCAAATGCTGTATACGTGAGAGTTGAATAATGTATGTACACTGTCCCGTGATAAAACGCTGGGAATCAGAATTAATAGGCATTAAAGCGCGCGCGCGCGCGTGTGTGTGTAGGATGACTTGACAAGGCTCTGCCAGGACAATTTGTATCCTTAAGGGATTTTATACTCAGGCAGCACAGAAACATTTATATTCCAGTGGTAGCAAGTCTCAGCTCAAATCATAGTGAAGAAACACAGACAGGCTTTTATTCCTCTGCTTAATTGGTAAAAATGTGGAATTTGTGCAAGATATCACTAGAAAGCGTGTTTTTTTTTTAAGTCTATCTATCTATCTATCTATCTATCTATCTATCTATCTATCTATCTATGTCAGATTTCTGTCCATTTACTCTTGAAGTGGCGAAAGTGATCAAATCCCCAACCCACTACTCTGTGCTAAATTATGTGTGTTACACCTTCTGGTGTGTATAAAACTATGCAAAAGGCCTTGGCTTGTATGCAATGTTAAGACAAACCGAATACAGGATTATATCACTCTATCTGTTCTGACTCACAAGTCCATCAATGGGACAGTCTTTCTTTTTCGCCCCCCCCCCCCCCTCTCTCAGTATTTAGTCATGTGCACTTGTTTGTTTTCACTGTGGTCATCACAACAATGGTCGTCTGGACAGTGGATATGAATATGAATTCATTTCGAGGTTGACCAGATGGTAAAATGAAATGGTGGTTGAACCAGGAACTAGGCTGAGCTGCACAGTGTGTAAAAGAGAGAAACACACGCTTATGTAAATAGTGAATAAGGCTGGCAAGCAGTTCTCACTGATACACTCCGGTTTTCAGTTGATATGCTTTAGCACAACCTGCGCTTTTGTTATTACTTCCACTATTATTTGTTGACCTAAATCAGTAACACTGATAAGGTTTTTTTCCCCCCTCGTTTGAATTCAGTCTTCGGGATTGCTTTCTACAGAAATTTGCAGCTAATATTGATTTAACATACTATACATTGGACAACCCCCACCAGGCGGGCAGGCTTTTAGCCATGTTTGTACGTCTTTTATTAGAATATTGAATATAGACCTGCCACACCAATTAGAAGACATGCTGTGCCTCTTGTGCTCCTTCATACTGGATGTCTTATTTCAATTCACCTTTTTTCCTAGTATTTCTTTTTTTCCATTCTGAAACAGAACGGCTTACATGCTTTTTGCTTTATGCTCGTCTTCAAAGAGTGCATGTACATTCTCCATTAAAGAACTGTATTTAAAAAAAAAGACCTTGGCCCATGGAATTGCTTTATAGAGCACCATGCATTACATTTCTTATTACTTATTTCTTGAATTACAATAATAATAATAAATCTTATTACTCACACTAAAGCAAAGCAAACAATTCTCCGTCCTAACCATGATGACTTGCTTCCAGTCAGAACAATAAGACCTTGATTCACGTTAGTGTCGTGTACTTTCACAGTACCAGTAAATTTGTATCATAGCAACATTCAAAAATAGGTTCGAGTTGTTAATTTAATTAGGAACAGTTTGAAGCTGTGGATTAAAACTTAACATTCGCTCTTCTGTCGCAAGCAACTTGACAAGGCTGGTTTTGTTTTTTTAATAGCTTGCCCCATTTTCTTCTAACTTTTAATCACTTTTTAGTTCCTGAACAACAACGAGCTCTTTTAAGTCAGCTACATACTGGGGAGGGTGATGATCATAAGAAGCAATACACATACAGTGTATTACAATACATTACAGGGCAGCTGAACACACACAGAGGAACTCACTCTCTTGGCCTCCAGGCCGCGGTATGCTTCGCCATTGTCTTGCAATCCCCAGTCTATGACACGTATGAGACAGGCAAGTATTTATTTTTCTAAATGTTTTTTTCAACTGTTTTCCATAGAAACATAGAGAAGGTAGAAATAAGACAAAGACAGACGACAGCTTTTTACGACTCTATCTTCTTTCATTTTTACAGACACTACATCAACAAGCTCAGGCGTTCATTTAAGATACATTAATAATAATCATAAATGCTTGCATAACTCATTAAAATCCTCTCAATCTTATCAAATCATATGCTTGTATTAAGTACGATGGTAGGCTTTTAAAAAATATTTTGACAGTAATATGCACAATACTATATACAGTATGCAGGAAACATATATTGTAATAAACGCGTAATGCACAGAAATGTACACAGTCACATTCTAATAGAACAGGGGTAGTCAACTTTAGCACAAAATTCTTTACATACGAAAGGTCCGGATAAGCAACTAGCATGACTGAATTGTGACAACATTTAATAAACCCTAACTTTTAAAGCTTTTAAGTTTAGTTTAGTAGTACATCAAATGTAAGTGATTCGAATTTGGTTTGCTATGGTGCTTCACTTTAGCATTTATTTTTTATTTATTTTAATTTTTTACTAGTGCCACAGATTCCGAAGAGATGAGACGCAGCTGCTGTGAATTTCATGCGGCAGGAATTAACGCCATCTTCGCTGTCTAATCATTTGTAAAAAAAAAAAAAAAAAAAAAAAAAATCTATTTTAAACACTGAGAAGTTATCCCTTTTATAAGGCGAATGTCTCTAGACATGTAGAGACTCAGCTCTGATCTGAAGAGATGCGTTTAGTTTAGTAACATACTGTACATGAATACGTGATAAGTGATTAGATAAAACGAACAACAGAGTATGGACTGCAGAACTGATATGTGACTTTTTTCATATATTAATCTGTTTGAATAAATAATATATATATATATATTTTTTATGTAATTGGTCCAGTTCACTATTAGATCTGCGTCCACTTGACGAGTGCTGATACAGAATTTTAGTCTCATATTCACAGACAGCATCATTGTTCTTTGATCAGAAGCTTTCTACTTTGAATATGGAGATTCTCCATGGCTGGATGTGCCGTGTCAGACATGGACAAATGCTTCAAAGTGGGTCATGTTGGGAACCAAGAAATGCTGACGGTGGATTTACTAACAGTGCAGATTGGGTCTCTGTCCCATACAAACGTGAGCCGTATTGCTCCCTCAACCCCCATGCTACTCACGGTCCGTACCCTCCCTTAAACAGTCCCTCCCCCCCATAAGGGCTGCCAGAGCGTTTTGTAATTACACAGAGGTGAGATCCAGGGGAGATGTGCTCAACGCACTGATTGCATTTCATATCCGCGTGCACTCTGCTTTCCAGACTTCCTCTCGCTTTCTTCCGTATTTGCTTAGATTCAGCATATTTCTCTTGTCCTGTTTCGGTACACTTTATAGTACATCAAGCTATGGAAGGAGAATGACAGATTTATTTATTTTTTTAATTCTTTTTTTTTGAGACAGCGATATCCCAGTTCGGTCCTGTATTGAAGACGAGGCACGTTCGTGATTAACCAGGGTTTATTACAATGGTCTTATTGAGTTTGCACGTCTGTCATTGTTCAATATTGGAGCAGCTGCCGCAGTGTAAGAGCACCTTCAGTTGAGCTTTTTCCCTTTTACACTATCGCACAGACTGAACTGTGCAAATACTGCAGCTTCTCTTATATCCTTCACACTCAACAGCTCTCAGGTTCAAAACCTCACGCATTACCTAATATCTCTTTTCATGAAATGCTATAGTCTCACAAGCGTATTTGATTTTCCAGCGAAATAAATATGGCTTCAGTAAGTTTTGTCTAGAACCTGGATAAGCAGTACTGTTTAAGCAGAGTGACTTTCGAACCTGTGGCAGCTCTTTTTTAGTATCAAGGCAGCTTTTTCATCTCCAAGTGAGTAGTGCACGGATTTTACACTGCATGTAAATCACCCTACTTTAGTAGTTGTGGTCAAGAGCTCCTTGATTAAATTATGGCCCCATCATGTGACACTCCAGCGTTGTCAGCAGTGAAATGACTCAGCTATTGGTGCTTGCAGGTGCAGAGGCTTGGATTATGTCTGTGAAAAGCAGTACGAGAGTGATAAGTGTGAATGCTTATAGACTTATTTGCAGTCTGGCTGTTACTTTTTTTTATTTTTTTATGTCCAAAACACTCTAGGCTTCAGATGCCATGTCTTGTGTTCTGTACGTTTGAAGATGGTTTATAATTATTTCTCCATTTCCCCCTCCCTGCTAACATGCGAAAAAAGGAGGAAAATTCGCTTTTGTTCACGGGCTCTGACTAGGCGGTAAGTGCATGTCCCCCTTACTGAGCATTGTAAGAATTAGGAGTGCAACTCAGATAACTCAGGGGGGTTCATTTCCTTTGGATCAGCAATGGGCAGGTCCCATGTGAGAGAGAAACTGGGATCTGCCCAGGACTCGAGAATGACAGGAGCTCCTTTGTGCGCCCAGGCCCTTCATTCTGCAGGCTCTTGTTTCAGGCTTTGGCACGGGGGCCGCTTTTTGGAACAGAGGGGACCAGAGAAGGGGCAAGGGGATGTTGTTAGGATGTTTCCTGCACTTCTCGTTCTTTTATGGAGAAGGTGGTTTTGTCCTCGCAGAATGGCTACATCTTAACAGAAATCTGCGGGGCAGGAAGTAGCCGGCCACTTCATTTGTTTAGACGCTGTGATGACACATTTTTACTGGCGATTTTTTTCATGGGATTGTAAAAAGGATCAAAAAGGAACCAGTCTTGTTTATATCGCCTTAGGCATGCTTCGTTCATTTTCCTTTCTGCTTCTCGCTCACAGTGCCTTTTCTGTGATAAACCACTCTGATAATTAAAAACACATCCAGCATATATTTTGATTATGTAACACATTACATACTAAATCATTGCATTATTGTACACGTGTAAAAGTGGCTGTGTCAGGGGCAATGGACGTATAAAGCACTTAAACATTTATGTGAACGTTTAAAAGGAGACGATTTTATGCCTCAGCTGCATGCATGTAAACTTTTACATAAACATGTCGTGAAAAGAATAGACTCGTATATTTTTCTCTAAGTTTCAACATCCTCCGCAACCACTGTGACTTCAATTCCTAATTAATTTATGCATTATTATTGTGCCAATAAATGCATGAAGTATAATTAGCCATGTTAATGAATCAGTTCAGCTCCTGCAAGGCACTCACATATTGTTCGTGTTTAAATTCAAAATTATTTTCGTTCCGAACAAATAATAAACTAATAGTTCGGGTGGAGGTTGCAGATCTGTGATTAGTTTTTCTGGTTCTTTTATAATGATGATGTTCATTACTTTGGCATAGAAGTGAGTCTTTCATTACAATAAAATATCTAATATAGTTTTTTAAATTGGCAACAGTGTAGACGCTCACTGATCTTATAGGTAAACAACAATAGGTGCATTTACTTGGACCCTAATATCCCAATAATAATCGGAATAATAGCCCAATTGGAATAAAATGGCACCACATGGCCACCATGATCGGAACAGTTAAAAAAAATGAATCGGCCTGATTGGAATGAATTTTCAATTGTAATGAGAGGGGTCGTGTCAATCTTTGCTAATCCATTCTGGAGGTAAATAGTAGGCATGTTAACACCTGAGCAGATCAATTCTGTCTCGTTCGAATACATATACTGATCAGCCATAACATTATGACCTCTGACAACATCATTAAGTATATACCAGCAAACTTGTGACAGGATCATGGTCACCCAAAGCTCACATGACCGTGTGGACCAAAAGCCTGTCCAGTCCAATTCCAAAGAAAGACCAATGCAGCACAAACTGTCACAGTCGAAAAAAGGCAATGCTGGCCATGATAGAAAGGTATCACAACACCCAGTTCACCGCAGCCTGCTGCATATGGGGTTTAGCTGGCAAAGAGTCCAAGGCGCTTTAAATTCCCCAGATCTCAATTCAACCCAGCATCTATGGAATGCACCGGACAAACAAGGCTGATTGATGGAAGCCCCATCCCGCAACCCATTGCACCCAAAGGACCCACTGCTAATGGCCCAGTGCCAAACGCTGCAGCACACCCCCAGAGGTCTTGTAGAGTCATGACCGAGAGGTCAGAAGTGTCCTGGTGGCACAACGATCATCTCCACACAATTGGGCTTAATATTTTGCGTTTTTAATGTTATGGCTGATTGGTGTATATTCCTTCTAAGAATCTTTGCCCCATGTGGGAGTAACGTTCTCTCATTAGTTCAGACTTCCACTCACTGACTCTTTAGCAGTGAAGGGGCACCAATCAAAACGCAGAATATGTAATTAATCGGAAAGATGAATAGCCTAATCTAAGCTTATATGTAATGGTAAATAAATATGCCATGCTAATTGCTCATTTTGTAAGTTTAAGGATTATTCAAACAAATATTCAAACAATGTTTAGCTAGTAATGCATTATTAAAACACTCTTCACGTTTCTTTAAGTGGCTTTACGAGCATCAATGTACCTATGCATGCAGTAGGATGAGATTAAATATTCTGGAAAGATCCTTGATCAACTTTATCCTATTATCTAATGAACATCCTGGTCTAGGAATGTGACAGTCAGTGAATTTGTGTACCCATGATATATAATTTCCAGAATGTTATCACATATGACAGAAGTAGCTCATTTTAAAACAAAGCTTGTTATTTTGTTACTGAAAGTAAGTTTCATCCTATTTAACCATTCTTATGAATTAATAACATCTTATGTTTTATATTTAATCTGTTCCTGACTGCATTCCTTGAACAAATTGATATGAAACAAAGTAAGAAAATATCGCTGTGACATAAATTACATATTGCTTTTAATCCTAATATTGTCAGATAAAATGCCATTTGATGTCTTTCAAAGTGTCTTTCAAAGCTCTTTTTTGTCTGTGATATATATTCCCCATAATTTCCCTTAAAGAAGAAATGGGTCTGTGCTCTTATGGGATAAGAATGTTTTACAGCTACATAGACATGGCTGCTGACCATGCCGTTTAAATAATTTAAAAAGAATTAGGACACTAATTAAAAAAAATGAAATGTGGAAAAGTTGTGAATGTGCTAGAAATTGGACACAGTCGTGAGTGTATACATGGAAACAAATTGATATAAGGTGGGGAATCATTAATGCGTAGCGCCTAATGGGGTAGGGGTCTGGAGAAGATTGATGGTACCATGATTTATGATTTTCAGTAAAGAGCATTCTGGATCAAAACCTGATTTCCTTTCCCTGTAGGTTAAGATGAGGTTGTTGATGGATTTTGCAGCGATATAATGACCAGAGATGTAGTTATCCGTGGTTGACTCAGTGGTCTCATTTGTAGAGAGTTGTTTACTTGAGCTGTGGTCACATTACCAGCTTAATGTGACTCAGATCAGATTTTTTTGTTATCCTCATATGACGCAGATCTGATTTTTTTAGGGTGAACTCACAAAAGTGTGGCCCGTAATGTGAATGTAGCCTCATACGATACAATATACAATACTGACTGGTCACATTCTTCTTTGCTCAGAGAGAGTGAGAGAGAGAGAAGGAGGGAGAGATAGAGAAACAAACCTGGTGAGGAAAAAAGTGTTTACAGCTGTTGTAATGAAAGTGATAATAGGAACTAAATTGTTTCTGAGCCAATTTAATCAACCTGCTAATGGATAAAAAGTACGACCCATCATTCAGTGCTTCTCTTCGCCCTAATATCACAACAAGTCTTTGGTGTTGGTTTCTTAATTGGTTACAGTTGAAGTGTCAGTGTCTTACTTGTTTAAGTGCATGGTGGCATGCTCATACATTTCCAGTATGCAGTTTCTTCTGGTACAGTAAGTACAGTAGGCCCATTTTGCCATTCCTGGGCATGAGGCATACAGTAAATACACCCTGGATGTGGCTTCAGGCCACCATGCACAAACTCATTATCACCTCGAACCCTTCGAAATTTAGCATAGCCAGTCCACCCTGTTTCATGTTATTGAGACATACAGTAGGAGAAAACCAGAAAACCCAGAGTAAAACACTAACCCTTAGTATGGAACCATGGATGCTGGAACTGTGATCTGTTGTGCCACTCTGCCGTCCATGTGCCGTCCATTAGTAGTTATATAACTGTTTTGTTCTTCATAGCGGCCCCTGTACTGTATAGTGTTTCATCTTGTCAAGGTTACTGCGCAGTCACCATAGTGGTAGAACCTCGGCCTTGATTGTCTGTGGTGTAACTTAATGTGTGTTGTTTGATATTTAGTAGTGAACTTAATTAAATTAAACCTTACCCGACAAAATGATTTGGCTGTGGTTATTGAGGTTATTACGATATCACCTGTGTGTTTTTACCCCACATCAGTACTGTATATTGTCTTTTGAGTAAAACATCACGTTGATAAATCCTGCCTCCATTTCACCGATTGTTACATTGAGACCTCAGTCTGTTGTGTTTAGTTAGTTTGAGCTGTATTGCATCATGCGTTTTCAGCGGTGATGTTGTTGCCATACAGCCTTGAGTATGAGGCATGTTGAAAAAGAATATATATACGGTACATATACTCTGGACAGGGTGCCAATACATCGCAGGGAATACACAAACAAACACACACATAATGGGCAATTTGGGGATGTCAGTTAGCCTAATCTGCATGTCTTTGCACTGTGAGAGGAAACTAGAGTACCCGGAGGAAACCCATCAAGCACACGCAAACTCCACGCACACCGACCCGAGGTGGGGATCAAACGCCACTGTGTCTCACAAGTAGCATTTTACAGTACAAACTTTATACAAGTGTAACGTTTCTCTTGAGTACTATAGTACATGGCAGTTGATTTCTCAAAAGTTTTTAACTTCAGAAGTCATTGTCTTTTTGAAGAGCGCTCGTCCGATTTACATAAAGGTGCATTATTTGGAAATATCTTCCAAACTTTGCCACCTTTCCTAGTAATTAAATATCACGAAATGAGTTTTACAACAATGCAAATATCTAATTAAAGCTGGTACAGGAGTGCTAGCATTCTGTATTATGCTAATTTTGTTCCATTAGATTTTGTTGGCTTTTTTCGAAATTTTGGGTAGAATATTTCTCCGAGACATGTCACAGATGCGCAGATGGTAATATATGTCGCAGATGCAAACATGGGGGAGGAATCACACTAAATGAATTTATTTATCTGGCGAACAAGGATGAGTCATGATTCTTGAAAGCCGAGCCTTTTTATCACCCTAAACTCTCTCGCTGGAGTGTTTAAATGGGGACAGGGAGCGCATGATTAACGAGATTAAGCTCAGAAAGCTTTCACCTGTTTGCCGACAAACTGTCTTCTCCAGAAAATGCCTAGGAAAGGATGGCTGAAATCAGTATGCGTCGCCACATTGGGACCTGTCGGGATTTTACTGTCAAGGCTTGTATGGTCTGATTTTTTATGGCTTCTTCTCTTTACTCAGGGTAAAGGAAACTTAAATCCAAAACATAGATCTTATTCCATTTTTTTTTTTTTATTATTCCATTAAAATGTTTTTTATTTTATTTTATTTTATTAGGATATACATTGGCATGGAAATGTTAATTTCCCTGTCAGATTCAATGAGCTTTTTCTCGCAGGGCAGCTCATTAATCAATCTGTAGGATGTAAAATTTCAAGCGTCATATTTAACCCATATTTAAAAGTGCTGTATTTACATTGCATGTTACATTTTATATATTTTTTCTGTACGAGTTTTTATTGTACAAATTTTCATTTAAAATCAAACCACTCCACTATGAAAAAAAATGTACGAGGTGTTATGACTATTATGATCTTTGTCCTTGCCTTTGAAAGACAAGCCTCAGTGTGACATGTTTCAACAGCTCCAGGCCTTTACTCTGGAGTACCACATATGGGACGAAGCTGAGTAGAAAAACAACCCCCTCCCAACCGCCTCCCTCACCCCCCAAAGAAATGATCCAATGCAGAAATGATCTAATAGAGAACACCCCCTCTTCTGTCTCTTGTTTGTGAGCTGCTTATAGAAAGCATTAAGGTTGATGCACAGAGCCCTCACCGTTTTAATATCCCTTTGAGGAGGAATTGAAGAGCACATAATTCTGTGTTTCCTCAGCGAAATGAGGAGAAAAGCCCGGTGCCAGCGTAGCACTTAAGCAAGAAATGGAGAGACGTGACACAGGAGAGGATGTAAAAAGGGGCGTGTGAGCACAGGGACATGATCTTTATCTTTAATCTTTAGCACATGAAAGTGAGGGAAGGCACATGGAGCTGTGGGGATTTGGAAGATCCCCTCAGCTCCGAGGTCTGTTAATGAATGTAGTCCGTTTATTGCAGCCGACTGATAACCTCGCTTGGCAGGATTCTGGGTTTCCTCCTGGCACCTGGCAGGCTCAGACACTCGATTAGCATCAGGGCCTCCTCTTTTGGGCAGGCAGATTGTTTTTGGAACCAGTAATGGATGGATGATATCAAAAATAGAGGAATTTCTCTTTTGGTGATCGTTCGCGGCTCCAAATAGATTGAACGTGGTATACATCTACGGCGTTTATGAAAGATCAGAAAAGTTCCATATTTGGACCAGATGATTCATGTGCTGCTGAGGGAAATAATTAGCTTGGCAACTCATGCTACATTGCTCATTGCTAGTGGGCGTGGCAGTTGGCTAAATTTATTTTTGACTTTACTTTGATACTTTCTGGATACAGTGGTCATGTGAAATGTCTCTTCCTTATTTACTTATTTGAATATTATCCATATTAAGTACAGTAGGTAAGAGTATTTAGTTCACAATAAACATCAGAATCTGGGTCAGGAAAGCTGCACACTTGACCACTGGAGAAACTTATCAGCTGTCCAGTTTCAGTGAGATTGTTCCCACAGTGGTATTGGATTACAGGTTCTTGGCAGTCACAAGCTTAACCTTATGCTTTCTTTCTCGTCATGTTGTAAAGAGTTGTTATTTGGGTTGCAGTATCCTTCCTTTCTTGAATCAGTCTGGTCTATCTCCTCTGATCTCACATCAACAATGCATTTCCACCTGCACAACTGTCACCCACTCGGTGTGATCCTGAAGATCAGCCGTTCCTGAAATACTCAAACCAGCCTGCCTAGCATCAACAAACAAGCTGCACTAATGTAACATGATTGGCTGAACGGATGCTGACCATGCAGCGAATTTCAGCAGATCTAACCAGGCTTTCAATATGCCGTAGTTGAAATGATGAGTGTATGGAAGCAACATTGGCCATAGTTCATATAGGCTTCTGTAGCGCATCCTCAATTGTGTCTATTCAAGTGCATTTACTGTATGTTAATTGCGTAGCTGAAAGCAGTCATCAAGACTGTATATAGGTTTCACAGAATTTTCAAATTATTCGATTTTAAATGTTATTTTCCTTTTAATTAGTGAAGCAATGACAAACACACAAACAAAAACCCCAAGCCAATTATGCAAGCAGAGTATTTAAATATGATTCAACAGAGATGTTTCCATTTCGTTAAAAATGAATCTATTCACACAGTCTAGCGCTAGTCAAAAGTTAAGCGGCAAAAAATATAACCGCATCAAACTATTGTCGCCATTCAGTCATGTTAGCCGCTTTAAATACCTGGCTAGCAAGATGGACTTTGTATGAACCTGTACGTGTATGCATTTAAAAGCTAGGTTCTACAGTGACATGTTTTTAAATAAATTAGTTATAAAAATTAACGTAATTTTTTTTAGGTAATCTCATCCACAACCTTTCTTAAAGACTATGTCAATTTGCTTGGAAGCATAAATAATTAACTGTGGAGCATTGGGAAAAAGGTCATGTGGTCTGTTGAGTACAGATTTACCCTTTACCAGAGTGCTTAGGGCTCTTCAGGGTAAGAAGAAAGGCGGATCTAGCGAAGCACCCATCATGCCTGTTGCCCACCGTACGAGTCTGTAGGGGCAGTGTTATGACCTGGGGTTGCTTCTGTTGGTCAGGTCTAGATTCATCAACATTATGTGCCCAAAAACTAAAGTCAGCTGGCTACCTGAATATACTGAGCGACCAGGTTTTTTCATCAATTAATCTTTTTTCCCTTTTTTTCCATGATGGCATGGGCATATTCCAAGATGATTTAATTGGATCCGATTGTGAAAGAGTGGTTCAGGGAGCATGAGACATCACCTTCATTCATGGATTGGTCAACACAGAGTGCTGGAGAAGGCTTTATGCAGCAGTCTGACTCTCCCATCATTAATTCATGAACTTGGAAAAGCAAAAGTTGGTTGAACAAAATATTATACAGTGTGTATACAGTATACTGTACTGTATTTATAAGGCATTTGAGTATCGAATATGAAAACATAGTAGGTGGATTGAGTTGAATTATTTTATTCTGTACTTGTCCATTCTGTATATATTTCCCTATTAATTTTCCAGGCTGTAATGTCTGTGTTAGGAGACTACTTAATACTAACTGAAGCTTTATTGTAATTTTCGTAGAGCCATGTTCCCCTGCCACTTCCCTGCTGATGAGCTCCAGATCCCCTGGAGAATGTGGCTTTCCCTGTCACTTTTTAAATCAATTACTTTTTCTTCACCTTCGTGTCCCTTGTTCTCCCTGGACTCTGGGTTGTGGCTCTCCAGTCCAACCTTTTTTGTTCTAAAGCATTTATTTTTTGTCAGTCCAGGGCCCGATAACAATGAATTATAAATACTCCAGAGCATTAAATGTCCTTGGCTGACTTTTATTTAGTTTTTGATTCCAATTTAATTTCTTTGTTTGAGATGGCTATTTTTCACATCTTCTTTGTGGACATATGACAACATGTTTCACTTTATGCTTTGCTTGTAATTTATGTACATACAGTACAGTAGAAGCTGTTTTTGTATCAGACAAGAAGGGGGTTAGTTCCCTAGGTGCGCTGACACAAGGTAGCCTCTCCACATATGCCTAGGTGCACTTGTTGAAAGGAATTAGCTTACATGTTCTTGATGGCGCCGTCTTATTTTAGTACGTGGCAGGTAGGCGGATAGCTTGAACTGCGGAGGCTCTCTGTGCAACAAAGTCTGTGTCTAATTAGTTTGTCTAATTATGTCTTTGTGCTGGAAATTTCTCAAATTAGTGGTATCATGCGGAATGTGAGGATGCTCATTAAGAACTATAAGACTGTTGCATTGTTCCAAGTGAGCCTCTTTTGGCTCACAATGGGGTCCATGTGGTCATCATCTTTCAATGGGTTTACCCTCCAAGATTTTCATTTTCAGTCACCCTTTTATAGTACTTATACATGAAACATACTGTGTTAGTGATTAGTGAGGGACATTTATATGGGGAAAATGATCTGGGATCCTTTACATGATTTTTTTTCGGCACACATTCCGAAATCAATTTGAAACTTTTTAAAAAAATTTTTTTTACATTTATAATAGAGACGCAAAGGTTGATCGGTAAGTGTCCAAGATTGGAGGGTTTCCATTTTGATTGACTATGACCGGTGATCGCCAAGCACAGATGCTCCCAAGTGGCACAACAGAAGCACATTTTTTACGTCATTACATTATCAAAAAGTCTTTGTCTCCAAACTCTGCAAGTGAATTAGTCTCAAAACCCATTCATTACACACTCTTACACAAGTCTCAAAGCACAGTCTTGATAGTTGTGCGTTAGAAGCCCTGGATGCCCACGTAAGAAGCCGCACACTCGCAGCCACTCAACTTGCAAGTTGAATTTTGAGACTTTGGACGCATTTTAGATGGTAAAACGTCACCGTTGATTTATAATCCTGCAGATGGTACACTCTAAACTATTCAAACATTTTCATCCTGTGTGGTAGCAGTGAATTATTTGTTAAGTTTAGAAATAACAATTTTGGAAGATGATGACAGAGATATATGCTGCTCAGTAAAAATTTAGTTTTTTGGATTTTCGTAATACAAATCGAATCGGCACCTAGGTATCATGATACTATAATTTTTTTTTTGAGTGGTGACTGGTGATTATAATCCCTAATATTTCTGCTGAGACGGTATGGTATGCTGTCATACATGTTACGTTTACATGTTGTCATACATACTGTCAACTGAACACTATTTGGTCAACATTCTGGACCACCTGACCATCCTACTCATATGTGCATGTTAAACATCCCTTTCCACCTCAGTCCCCCTTTGCTCTTATAACAACCTCCACTCTTCTGTGTAACATAGTAACATTTTGATGTAGTACACACTATATAGTGTTCATACAGAAGGAAAAAAGGATGAAATGTGTTGAAACAATACTGGACGTATATTATCCTCGAAGTTCGCGCACTTTCCCCGATTTCATGTTTTCACAAAGCGACATGCTTATTTGGAGCTCTGGGACCTCTTGTTTCTCGGTGCACTCACACCGCTGTGTGATGGCTGCTGTTAACCCCCCTCACCCACTGTCTGTCCATCCGTAAGCACACAGTTATTGGTATTCAGACAGGCTGCTGGTATCCACACAGCCATTGTAGACAGAGAGCGAATTCAGTGAGTCAATACACTGGTTCATTAGAGCACTGAGTCACTGCGAGCTGCCTCATTTGTTTGTGTTTGTCCAATACTTGCTCTTAAGAAGCACCCGCTGCCCATTCATATGACAGTCCTGACAAAAAGATTGTAGCTGCCTTGCATTCCCGTCCTAGCCAGTCAAATCGGGCTGAATCGATCGGGTTACTTTCATGACCCCTTTGCAGTATGAATGCTTTAAAGCCCTGTATTCGACCTGAAGTCAAACCATTTAAAACCTGCATATGAAGAAAGCCAATATATGGTGTCCATTTAGAGTGTCTGTAGAACTGAAATTCACAAGACGTTATACATGCCTTACCTTTTAAGTGGGACTGACTCCGTGACCTGGTTGTGAGTACAGGATTGCTTACTTTCAGTAAGTTTTTTAGTAAAATAGCGTGGAAGAAAAGGGTTGGTGGGAAAGGGTCTCGGTGTCCCTCTTTGGCCTGCTCATTTAACATCCATACACACGGTATGCCTTGACCCTCGTTACGGTTGCTTGGGAGAGCGTGTAAATGTGTGTGTTTTAACCATAACTCCAAAGGGCAGCATGATGGAGGCACCTAACCTTTGCAACCGCCAGAAGATATCAACCATACAAATAACTCATTAACCTTATCCACTTAATGAAATGACCCCCTTTTTCCCCTGCATTAGACTTGTTTAATTGAGCATTGCAGAACCTAAAATGGCAAGTACCTTTTATGAGCCATTGTGAAAGTAGGACTTGGCATCTGCTTACCCTGTGGTTCATCCCGCTTTGCTAGCAGAACGTTCAGAGGTTGTCTCTCAGCTCTGTTCGGGATCACAGAGAGCCATTGATTAAAGGGGGAGCTCAATAAGGAGGCACTTTTAATCACCTCACTCAGAGGCACTATTGTCTTGAGGCAGCGCAAATAAACCTGCCAAACACCCCCAAAGTATATACGTTGATCCACGGATGCACAAAGCCCTCTAGAAAGCTCCCACACAGACCGATCAATATGGTTGATTACGAAAGGGAAAAGAGCAGGGGCATTGGACTCATTTGTTCCCTTGAAGGATTGCCCTGCAGATATGTTGCTTAGCTTAATGCAGTCTATCCTTTCTGCAATTTCATGGAATGTTAACATGAGGTAATGATCCGCAACCTGTTTCTACAAGGTTGAGCTCGCTAACTTATTAACTTAAGGTTCTTATTTTAGTACCACACATAAAGGATACGATTAACATGTTATCGTGTGCCAGTAATAGTCGAGTAATATGCAGTAATGAAAGATTCATCAGGTGTATGTTTCTGAGAGGAACTAGGATTAAATCATTTCTACTAATAGAGTCTCATTACCAGTTGGTTTGGCGTAATCAAAAACAGCAGTCAGCAGAGAGTCAGTAATCATGTTCTCATGCACAGATTTAAACATGTATGGCAGAAATTTTATACGTCCAGCCTTTAGATTATTTCATCATGCCGTGCCTCTGTGGAACGGTTGATAGTGACGGAGTAGTGTCAAAATATAGAAGATGCTCCACCTTGCTGTCTGGTATTCTCTTTTATTTCCTTCCAAAGCCATATAGTGAATGGCAGCATTCCATGTGATCGGCTGCCAGTCAGACGGCGTTAGATAAAAATACTGCAAAAAAAATAAAAAAAGACATGAAGGCGGTTTGGTTTGTCTTTGCTGATAGACTGGTGCCAATTAATTTGAAAGAGAGAATTATTTCTTTCTAATGTATTATCAACCAGACAGAAAAGATTAATTACAGTGATAGTGTTTATTCTATACAGACATGTTTTGTATTGTGTGTGTGTGTATATACAGTAGACATACCAGGGGCATTCAAGTTACTGCAGGACTTTTGATTGTGCAGAAGAACAGAACACAGTTATGAGAAAATAACTGTATATAAGCCCCTGCTACACTACTGTACTTATCTCACACAACAGAAGCAATCAATTTAGCGCTTTTGCCTCGAGGTGGGCGTGGCCATACACGTCAATTAACAGAGCCAGTCAATTCAGCGCTTTTGCCTTGAGGTGAGAAGGCCAATCCGCGTCACTCAGCAAAGCCATTCAATTCAGTGCTTTTCCCTCGTGGTGGGCGTGGCTATACGCATCACTCAATAGATCCAATAAATGTGATAGTTTACTGTGTATACGAGAAGACTCAACAATGATGGCAATACATCTACAAACTTCCACAATAATCAATAACAACAACTAAATGCGCAACACAGGATGGCTTACTCCACAAAATGGGACGTACACTATGAAAACTGAACCTTGCTCCATTAATTAAATCAAAATGTTGAGTAGAAGGGAAGTTATGAGCACTTATGTGGCAGATGATGATCAGCTTTTTATATTTTTAGCTTTAATCTTGTAAGTAATTTTACTGCCAGCCTTAGTATATATATTAAGAGTTAATTTGTGACTTTTCTTGCCTTCAGTTGTCACCCAGTAGTCCTATTAGTGCTATTACAACTACCATACAATTCCATATTATGGCAAGAACACTCAAGAACACTTAAGAGAGTAAAAAGAAAATATAGTCCACTATTATTTTAAGACAAAAGGTCAGTCAATCGGAAAAATCGTAGTCACCAAAACCATCAAACGCTATGATGAAACTGGCTCTCATGAGAACAGTCCCAGGAAAGGAAGACCAAGAGCTACCTCTGCTGCAGAGGATATGTTTATGAAGAATGATCAGCTTCACAAAAAATGCAGATTTACAGCACCTCAGTTTAGAGTCCGCATAAATGCTTCCCTCAGTTCAAGCAGCAACCATATTTCAACATTCACTGTTCAGAGGAGAATGTGTGAGTCAGGCCTTCAGGGTCTAATTGCAGCAAAGAAACCATTACTTTGGAAGAAAAACAAGCAGGAGAGACTTGCTTGTGCCTTGAAACACAAGAAATGGACATTAGATTAGCAGAAAACTGCCCATCGGTCTAATGAGTCCAAATTTTAGATTTTTGGTTCTAACCACCATGAGTGGTATCCCTCACATTCTATAGCCACATGGTGGTTATAGCCAAAAATCTCAAATTTCTCTCAAATCTTGTTAGCTGGTAACGTTATGAATTTAACTGAAGGCATTAATTATACAATGGACATTCTGTACAGAATACAGAACTGCTGTTTAAGTAATGCATCAAAAATAATCATATCATTGAAAGGCAAAAGTACATCAAAGACAATGTTGAAGTCAGCAGTCTAGCTCCAGTGTCATAAGGTTACAAAGAGGGCTGAACTTCTTAAATTATGCTACCTTTTATAGATGTCCTTGGGCTGAAACCAGCTTAAAGGAATGTTTTGGCAAAGGTTCAGGAACATAGAACAAAAGAAACAAATTATGTGATTTTTTTTTGTGTGTGACAGGAGAACTTTGGTATAAATGGCTGGCATGTGAGTGGCAACAGTGTCTCGTATCCATGCCTATGCATAGCGTTTACAGCTAATACTCTGAAGTACTTATAGATATGTCATATCTTTCCAGCAGAAAGTAATCAATGGATGATGCACAAGTGAAAGGTATTTATGTTTACAATTTTTCACGATGAATTAAAAAAAAAAACATGAGGGTTTTTTGGTGTATTTGCTAAAGCTGTCTTCTGATGAAGCAGCTTTTGGTGCCTCTCCAAAATGTGGATGGGTGAAATCATCATGACATAGATATGAATTATGAATCAAATACTGTATGAATACTGGTTTGATATGATGGTTGGTGGTTTCCTCTATCTCTATCCTTCTGCTGTATGCTGAGGAAATGACTGATCTGACTATGCTGAAGTTGTCCATCTGTGCCATACTGTAAGTGAAACATGTCAAATATCACATGACGGTTCTTAACTGGGGAAAAAAAGTGCACATGTTGGAGTTATAAAAGCTTGTTTGACACTACAGAATATCCCACAATCCACAATAACATGTGGTTCGCTGTGTCATTTTTACAATGCTCCACTCAGTAGCAAAGTGTGCTGCCTGTTACAGCTGATAAAGTTGGACAGCTAGCTTCATTTGATAAATAGACTGTTTACTAGCATCAGATTTCATGTACTGGAGCTGCCAGAGATGTGAGAGCTGCGGATCCGTGCAACGAGAGGAGATGCGAAGGAAAGATGAGGAACAGCATCCCATTGATCCCTCTCTGCAGCGTACACAGCAAGAGTTGTGCCAAGAGAATCTTCAGTCGCTGACAAACACACACATACTCACACACACACACACACACACACACACACACACACACACACACACACACACACACACACACCACGGCGCAGTCTTTCACACAGGCCCACACATGGCTTATTGGCACTTTTTTCTTTCCCTCATCACTGCCGGTTCAGTATCAGTGAGCTGCAGAGATGTTTGTGGCAAAATACGCTTTCATACGTCATTTAACGGGTTGGTGTGAACTCTGCTCCCATTGGCTGGAAGGATTTGTGTGGATGTTGTGCAGACATGTAGACCAGGCCAGGCTAACTCGATGAGCTGTTTTTTTTTTTTTTCTTCTTTCGTGTGTTTATTGTCCAGACCCTTAAGAATTACTGTGCAATCATTGTGCAACCTTTCCTCTCCCTCCCCCTTCCTGCACCGCGCCAAGTCCAATACCCTCCCTCCCTCCTGTCATTTGAAATGTGCCCTGCATAAATGGAGGCAGCTGCTTGAGCACGGAGCATGGGGAGAGAGGAGTGGCTGAATCACAATTAGCAAGGCTTTTCCTTTTTTCAGAGCGACAGCATTCCAATGCTAGGTATGCCATTCATGCTATACCATTCAGCCCCAGCGATTGAAAATGTGACTGGATGTTAGGTTCTTTTTTTTTATTTAGTCAATTCTTGCAGTGTTTAGAAGTCCTAACCCTGTTCTAGGATTCTGTTTTTATTATATTATTTGCACACACTGATTGAAGTGGAAGCTCAGCTTCTTCTTTTTTTTTTCTGTAATGAATTTTTAATGCAGCTCATTGTATTTGGAATGAACATCATGTGCTTGTTTCTCTCCTGTAATCTGCAGACCTCTAGACAGTTTTGTGTCTTTTTATTTTTATTTTTTTAAAGAATTAAAAACTAACTCAATTCACTGCAGATGGCATTATTGGTGTTTGCCATATGGTAGCTAGTGTTCTGTATATGTGTGTGTGTTTTTTTTGCACTGAATTGCATGAATAGGGAGCAGTTCAGCTCTGATGGGTGTATTTGTTATGTTCGCTTGCTCTATCCAGTGCATTTCTTTAAAAGCACTGGACAACATACTGAAATACATAGTGCCAGTGACATACAGTATATGCAGTTGTTAGTGACTGCCAATCAAAGTGCCAGCAGCCTCAATGAAAAAGATCATGGGGGGAAAGGAAAGCCATGGTGATATATGATGATTTAAAAAGACTAACAAGGTCAATGTGAAAGCAGCGAGCAAAGTGGCTTTCAGAGCCTTTGACATGGTGTCTGGAGACCTTGATGCCAGTTAAGTGTATGAGTCCTGCGGTTCATGCAAGCGCCCCCATAGTGCTATATCCACTGCTGGCCCTAATTTAGGTTTGTAAGATGATGTAAGATTATAGGTCATATTGTATTTAAATATATAATTGGTGGTTTCTATAAATTTTTCTGATACATTTATGATGGGGATGAACCGGTCGATCGGCCAGTGACCAGAATTGACTGGTTTTCAGTTTGATTCCATGACTGCTGATCAGCCAATCAGCCTCAGATATAAACAATTCTGTACTGAGCACAGAAGCTTCATACCAAATATGAGGGTATTCATATTCATCATATCAAAAATCGGCATGTTAAAGTCCTGCGATCTGCCATTTTCTCAAAAGCACACTCATCAGTCTCAAAACCCTGCAAGCATACTGTAAATTAGTCAAAAATTAGTCGTTAGAAGCCCCACGTTAGTACGCTCTGAACTATTTACACTTTTTTATCCTGTGTGGAAGGAGGGAATTTTTGCTGTTTGCTTGCTTAGAAATAATAATTTTGGCAGATACGTTCTGCTCAGTAAAAATGTAGCTTTTTTTGCATAATTCAGTTTTAAGTTAAATTGTAAACTCTTGTATTTGAGTTCATTTTGTATTGTTTAAAATTCTGCATTGGGTTTTTAAGTGAGAAAACCTGTTAAAAGAAAGTTAATTAATCATTAAACTTTTTTAAAGCTTTAAAATGGTAACAAAATATGGAAAAATGCAATATCAAATCAGTATATATATATAGAATTTGATAGATCCACATTTGGTAGGTTCTGACTACTGCAGACCAGCAATATCTCACAAAAGCTGCATGTTTTCTACCTTTCACTATTTGGCCTTTGCAAAGTTTGTCCATTTTTTCTATTTCCCAAACATAACTTGAGGGCAAAATGTTCACTTGCTGTCTAATATACAGTATCCCACCCACTTCCATGTGTCATTGTAACAAGATATTGTAATTGTAGCTTCTGTGACAAGGGCCAAATTGTGATGGCTGATGTAATGGGTCAGAGTAACTCCAAAACTGTAGCTCTTGTGGGATGTTCCCAGTCTGCAGTGGTCAGGACCTAGTGGAGTAAAAGCTCAGGGGAGTGAATGCTGGCCTATTTACTGTAGTCTGCAGTTTATAGTCTTGTCTTTCAAACCCAATAATGCTGCTATACTGATTAGAACAAGATCTGCAGATCTGATATAATAAAAAGGAAGGTGTGGGTAACTATTAGAATTATTGATAAGGAAACACAGGCTATGGAATGTTACTGTTTGTGCTCTGACGTTTAGCCTACAGTCATTTACCATCGGAGATGACACAATGTTTATTTACATGGACCCTAATATTCCATTAATAATCAGAGTAATCCCAATCCAAATGAAACTGCATCATGTAACCACGTCAGTCGGAACAGTCTGACCCGATGCGGCCCGATTGGAATACTTTTTCAATCATAGTGAGAATATTGGTGTAAACCTTTGATAATCTGTTCAGTAGGTAAATATACGCCATGATCTGCTCAGATAATTTCTCTCATGATTTGATCATTTCTATCTTGGAGTAAAAATATTTTGGATATTTTGCTCCCAATTCTGATCAGTAAACACTCTTTAAAAACAGCTTTCTCTGACTGAAGGAAAGGTTTCACCCCCTGAGGATTTTCGCCCCCATTAAAGCATGTAAACAAGATTTCTTTTGACCAGTCATAGCGCACATAATAATTTTACATAATAAACCTGATTAAGCAGCAATGGAGATTTCAAAATGAATATTTCAAAACATGTATGATTTACTTTCTATTTTTTTCTTCCTTGTTCAGAGCTCAGGTGGAAGCATGATCAGCTGTTGCCTTATCCCGTTTCTAGATTAGGAAGGGCAGCATGTCTTATTTTTGTCGTTCTGAAAAAAGATGCAGTATAGATGACTTTTGACAGTTTTTAATCTTAAGGCATTTTAGGGTCGGCTGAGTTTAGAACTTTGAAAAATTGAAAAGCTACCGTAGGCGATGCTAACTAAATGGGTCCACTTGTTCATGAGCTTCATCAAAGCTCCTACGACTCGAACGGATTCCCAGGCAGGCTTCCTCAATACACCCAAAAACTAAAAATGTAATACAGTATACAGTTATAAAAAGCAGAAATATGTATATATTTATCTACACTTAAGTACTTTCTTTCCTCACATAATTTCTTAATTATTTATATTTTATCTCCACTCAATTCTTAAATTTAATAGCTTTTTATGAATTCCTCATGAAGTATTCGGAGCTGCATTTAATGCTTGAAATGTCTTATTCAAATAAAGAATATTATAACGATTATTTTCCCAGTTTGGAAAGATACAGGCCAAGGCCGTAGCCATTGCGTCAGCAGTGGGGAACCACAACCCCCACCAATCTATACAATAATGTTTAACAGTGTATTGTAATACATTGCTCAGTTTTTTTTCTTTCTCCTTTTTCATTCAGACCATCAGTATTTGCTTTTCTTCACACTCACTTCCATGTCACCTGCTTTCCCTGCTCTGTACAAATCCCCAAGCTATCTCTCTCTCTCTCACTCACTCTCACTCTCTCTCTCTCTCTCACTCTCTCTCTCTCTCTCTCTCACTCTCTCTCACTCTCTCTCTCTCTCACTCTCTCTCTCTCTCTCTCTCTCTCTCTCACTCTCTCTCTCTCTCGCACTCTCTCGCACTCTCTCTCTCTGTGTACCCTGAATGCGCCAAACTGGAAAAAAGAAATATTATCAGTAAACCAGTGTTGCTGCTTGCCATGATGTTCAGGAATGGTTACTAACCATTTCTAATCTGAATGGCAATTATTATATTAAGAAACGTTCACCCTTGGCTATTAGTACTGTACGCTTTTGTCATCTGACTAGAACTTATTTTCTCACTGCTTTCAACTTACTTTCCTTGTTTTCTCTGTCTGCCCAATAAGCTGGTGAATGTCAGTGCCTCCCTTCATCTTCCTCATGATAACACTCACTGTGAATAAAAGCCAACTTGTTTTTACTTTAATTCTTTTTGTTTTACTGTACATGTATTCTGCACAATAACAATAAAGTTGAGTCTAATTTGAAAAAAGTCAGACTGAATAAAAAGAATTGAACAAACGTTCTGTGACGTCACCCATAGGTTTTCTGAAGAGCAGTTTTGATGAACTGTGGGCATCTTGACAGGAACTGATTTCTCATAAACACCCAGTTAATCCCTGAATGCGCATGTGGACAAGGAGAACAGCGCATGGCTGTTGGTTGAAATGTGCCTAATCACCTCAGTTACCACAAGCTAGCTAGTGGCTAGTGGTGGCTAGTGTTAAGTAGTGGCTAGTAGTGGCTAGTTTGTATGCTAACATTACTATGCTTTCGAAAGAACTCTCTCATCCACACCCTACTCATTGTCTCGTGTCAGCTCCTACATTTTCTGTGGTAAGTGAAACGACAATGATTTCTGTTAGATGGTTAGCTAAAGTGAGGCATATCGGTTTGTCAGGTGTGACTCAAATCAGCCATGCCTTTAATTATATATAATTTTATGGCTTAATATAATTGGTTATTATATTGCTGGACATTTTTTTGGACAGTGTTTGAATATTGGGAGGGATGTGTCCCCAGGTATATATTTTAATGATGGCTTTAATACAGGATGTAGAAATAGCAATTCTAGTGTGGAGAAAGCTGAAATTTTAGGTACCGTGTATAGTGCAGAAGCTAAAATAAACATCAGGAAAAAGGGGAAAAAACTGCATGGTTTACTGAAGTCAGGTGCCACATACCGTTGCTGAGCCTAGACCTGACCAAGCAACCCCAGATCATACAGCTCCCTCCATATGCTTGTACCATGCACGCTATGCATGATGGGTGCATCGCATCATATATGCTGCTTTGCTCTGGAATAGGGTCAGTCCGGACTCGCCATATCACATGACTTTATTCCATTCCTCCAATCTTTATTCCAGTCTTGTTCCAAGTACAATCTTTATGCTCTCTTACAAATTCAAGTTTTTTTTTTTTTTTCCTGATTAGCCTCTCTAATTAATAGTGTTTGCATGGCCACACAGCGGTTTAGTTCCAATCCTTAGATTTTTTTGTTGTTGTTGCAGTGTGGAAATGATGTTACTTTAACATGGCTGTGATTTCTACTGCCAATTTTTTATGACGCAACTTCACCAAGCATTGAAGTGATTTCTGACGGTGATTTCGGCACGATCCTTCCAGGTTCTACTAATGTCTTGGATGGTTCTTAACCTAATTCTAGTAATTGTACTGATCTATTCAGTTGTTTAATTTGCTTGTTGCAGGCTATTCTGAAATATCGACGTTTTGGGCCAGACAGTGTTAAAGACAAGCATAAATCTAAAGTTTACAAAGATGCAATTGTGTCTAAAAGATTAATGAAATATAAAGGTAGCATGAAGCTAGATGGTTAGAGAGATATAAAGCTAGAATGAAGCTGCACGTTCTCATGCATACAAATCTAGCAGGATGCTGAACGTTTAAAGAGGTACAAGGCTAGCATAAAGCTGTTACCAAGCATATGGAATGTATTGTAGTCTCCATACTGACTATTTTAATTAATAGGCTATTCAGTTTATTAACAAGACAGTCTGATGATCTGTTTTAATTGTGGTTTGGATTATTTATATTGTAGTGACAGAAAATAGGGTGTTGGTCCATGCTTTTGTCTCAGGCAAGCAGCTTCTTACAACAACAACAACAACAAAAAATTAAATTAAATTAAATTAAGAAAACCTTAACTGTTCGGGGTTGCGGTGAATCCAGAGCCTCTCTCTCTCTGGGTGTGAGTTGGGAATACACCCTAAATAGGACACCAGTGGATCATAGCACACCATGCTCATTCACAACACTCATTCACATTTTTTGGCAAAGTGTCTTTGCCAGTTTGTAACCCATCTACTTGCGTGTTTTTGGTAGGAAACTGGAGAACCCAGATGAAACACACTTACTATAACATGCAAAACTCTGGATGGGGACCTTAAAGCTGTGAGGCGGTAGCGCTAAATACTGCACGAATCTGCCATCCCATAAAATATCGATATCTATTAATATCAGAAACTGTCATAATCCTACAAACCTCCAACTCTATGAAGACATCACTTGCTAAATTATTTGGATGTCTGATTGAGTAGAACCAGGATTGACATAGTGACTTTTTCCTCTCTGTTTGTTAAAGCTGTTCTTACTCAATAATAGAAGAGAGAAAATCTAAGCATAATCTGGAACTTAAAATGCTTGTATAAGGTATGTAACAGAACTGTGTGTACTGTATGTACTGTGTAAGAGTGTGTGTGTGTGTGTGTGTGTGTGTGTGTGCAAGAAAGAGAACCAGAATGTGAATGATGGAGGAGAGAGAAGGAGTAGAGGGACAGAGAGACTTACACACACACACACACACACACACACACACACACACACACACACACACACACTCTTGCGAACACAGTAAT
>JAQQZT010000002.1:11217807-11228755 GCA_030068275.1 Clarias platycephalus
CTAATCAGGTTAACCCCCCCATCTCACACACACACACACACACGGACGGACACACCCAGCAGTGTACTTCCTGTTGCGAACACAGTAATTGCATGTTCTCTCGCTTACCCAGATGTGGGAAGGCTATTTTGCAAAAGAGATGCAACTTCTGTAATATTTATGAAGTCTCCGTGATTACTGTAGAATTTTAAATCTTGCTGCTAGGATAAAATATTTAGAAGATACTTAGTTAGCTTCCTAAGGATAATTAGATGTAATCAAGAATCAAGTGTTGTGTTCTACTGTAAAACATTCCAGCTTAAATATTACACATTCTTTGTGCTTGACTGATGTATTAAAGATATTATATTTAACATAGGTGGCATGGTGACTTAGTGATTAGCACAGACGCCTCATATCTCCAGAACCAGGGGTTTGAATCTACAGTAATCTCATGCCTGTTCTCCCTTGTACTCCGGTTCCCGCCCACAGTCCAAAGACATGTGGTGTAAATGTAATATTTTGAAATTGGCTATAGTTCATATTTGAGTGTGTGCTTGTGCACCGGACGCGTTGGAACCATCCAGGGTGTCCCCACCTTGAACTTGGAACAGGCTTCAGGCTCCCCATGATAAGCGACATAGATAATGGATGGAAAAATTATAAATATAGAGAATATGATAATATAATAATAAACCAAATAAATTCCACAGCAAAATCTTTTTTCTTTTTCTGGGGGAATGTCTTGAGTTTTTTTTTTTTTTCCAATACAAAATAAAGATGAACCCTTTGCATCTGCAAATCTGTGTATCTCTCTCTCTCTCTCTCTCTCTCTCTCTCTCTCTCTCTGTGTACTGTACTGTATGTGAGGCTGCAGTGGCCGGTGCATTAGTTATTAAATTTTCCTGTGCAGTTTCCAGACCTTTTCAAACCTTTCAGACTGTTTATTTTTCTGGTTTTCTGTAAATCGATATTGATACCATACACAAACATTTTTGTAACTTGGAATGAAAAATTCAATAAATGTTTAGAGTAGATATACAGTAATAAAACAGGCTGAATGGTGGCGTGGTGGTTCATACTGTGGCCCCGCTCCTTCAGGGTTAAGGGTTTGATTTCTGCCTCGGGTCTGTGTGCATGGAGTTTGCATGGTCTTTCCATGTTAGATGGGTTTCGGCTGGTTTCCTCCCATAGGCCAAAGACATGCAGATCAGGTTAATTGGCATTCTCAAATTGCCCGTAGTGTGTGTGTGTGTGTGTGTGTGTGTGTGTGTGTGTGTGTGTGTGTGTGTGTGTGCTTTGCAATGGTGTTCAGGGTGTACCATGCCACATGCCCTAAGTCTCCTGTGATTGGCTCCAGGCCCCGCGACCCAGGATAAAGCAGTGTAGAATATGAATGATATTTATAAAAACATACACTATTAAAAAACTCCAAACCTGCATCAGGATACAGGACTTTCTCCAAGTTACAGGGCAGAGCTTTTTTTGTAAAAACAACATCCACCAGAAAATGAAAATTCAACAGTGAGGATGAAGGAGAACACATGCCTCCTTCAAGACATGAGATTCTTGAACTGCTCGTCACACGCTGTTAGGGAGCGAGAACAAAGAATAGACATGCATGATTGGCTAGTGCTTCAGTGTTTTACGTGAGGAAGGGTTCGCCCATTCCCCGAGAGCTCATATCTATAGATGGCTATAGTGGGATTCAAACTAGCGATCTTCAGATGATCTCCATGTTGCTCCACTCGGGTGAGTGTGTGGTTAGCACTGAATCAGTTATATTCGCGGCTGGTCGGCCAATCGCCGGTCATGACTGATCAAGCTGAAAACTGGCCAATCAATAGCTATATCTCAAATAATATCCATATTTTTAAATAATGTTTTTCATACATTTTTCCAGGTCAGGAGTACATTTAAAATCCATACTATCGCAGGCTTGCAAAGAAACCGTGTATTGTATGCGAAAGAGTGCAAATCTTATAAAAATACTGATTCAAATTGACTTCAGTAATATATTCATTAGTCCTATTCAGCTCAGTAACATGGGACTAGTAATGTACACTTTGTAGAGAATACTTAAAAATGCAATGGGCTGTAAAAGCATCTTTCACTTTTCTTGTTAAGATTGACAGAAATACAGCTAGCTTTTATTGTCACATGGATATAGTAAGAACTTCGTTATCTTCTTTGTATATTCCTGTTTGTAAGGAAGCTGAGGTTGTGAACTGCCTATGATGAGTAGCTCTGATCCTTAACCAAGGTTTTAAAAATGTCAGTACCGTTCAAGGTTGTTTACTATAAACAGTGTTACACTGCTGTTGCCAAAGCGTGTGTTACAGAGTGTCTGTACTTGTACAGAAGCGCAAACTTTTGCAGATTATGTTCACTCCTTAATATGACGAGGTTCAGGATACCAAAAGATTACTTTCTAAATGGTGAATGAGCCAATGGAAAACTAGAAGGCAGGACTGCGGTCTCTTCGGGTTGTAAAAAGAACTAAAGGAACTGCTTATAACGAAATAGTGAAGTCTGTCAATTTTTTTACTTGCTGTTTTCTTACTTTTTCTGATTGCGCTTCTGGGGGAAAGGTACCGCCTCATCCACTAAAATAAGTTTTATTTTAAACTGTATTTTAGAAATCTTTCTTTTCCAGCTCTACCTGGTAAAACATCCTGTTAGCTATGTCAGAGCATTGGCTAATACCCCTATCCCTATCTCATCTATGCGGTTTGACTCGCGGTGAGATGCGGTGTCAGACACCGTGATCCGCCATGAGTGACCGGCCGACATTCCGCAAATATCTGCAAGGTCCGCGAGTTTCCGCGAGGACCAGCAAAAAAATGTAACATGTTTTTTTGCGCGGAAAAATTTGAACATAATCACAGCGCCAAAACTTGCGGTGAATCATGATGAACCATACTTACAGCCACCGTGCGAAACCGCGTACTGTAAGTGAGATAGGGGTATAAGGACAGATTAAAACAACTTAAAACACATTCTATCAAATGTACTACTACTAATAAAGTTTGGTATGATTTTAATCAGTATGTGCGACTAAAGCAATTCAAATGACGTTTACACTGCAATGTTCAGGTACAATGATTAGCTAGTTTTAGGTAAAGGCTTGTGTTTTACTTTGTAGTTCATGTGATGCAGGAACTACAAACTGCAAAACATACAGACACCAATGGCTGAGCTAGTGAACTGCCTATGATGAGTAGCTCTGTTCCTTAACCAAGATCCAATGAGCCAATGGAAAACAAGAAGGTAGGACACATTTTTTTTAACAAACCAGACAGAGTTACAGAGACGAAACTGGTTTACTTATGGTAACGCCAAACCATGGCATTAGTGGCATTGCACTTCTTTATGTTGTTAGCCAGCAATGCAAGCATGGGTTCCATTGCATAGAGTTGCCTTACTTGATCATTTTTGCCTTCTGTTGCACTAACAAATGTCTTTTCATTAATGCACTTAATGGAATTTAAATTAGCATTTTCATTTTATGTGGCCCACGCTTCAGCTCTGGTTTAATTCATAGCATTTATTGTGAAATGAGGGTTAACACTCTCTGGGATGAACTAAAGTGCCTTACAATGATTGCAAAAAGTGGCATCACAGCTTTGGGTCAGCAGGAGTGCATCACCTGCTAACCGGATTGCATGCAACTCAGTGCTTTTCTGGCTCTGGACCATTATTGCAAAATGTGCACCATGTTATCAGTCATGCCAAGTACATAGTGTCACTTGCTGTCTCTTCGTATTATTCCAGTGTGAATATATAAAAAAAAAAAAAAAATTCTCCTATGACTGATTTTATTTCTCCTTGAGATTTACCACGGTATGTTTAATCATAAGATATGGTTATTCCAGAGATTCAGAATTTAGACTTCACTGTATCTAATTAATTGCTAATTAATTGCTGTAATTACTACATCTGGCTGCTGATGTTGGGTTGCTTAAGATAATAGTGACAGTACTTTGCACTTTATGATCATGTCATTTAAATATTTGAACAATTAAACAGTATTAAAAAAAACAGGATGTTTACATGCTTTATCTATAGCTCAATGGTATAATATAGATTTGTGAGCTTAATGGATGAGCCCATTAGTTATTTCACAGGGTGAGCTTAGTGGTTTGAATCTATGGTGGTCTGATATCAAGATTATTGCACATGTATTATTCAGAACCTTTAGCCACAGAACCTGCAGGCTAAACTCCTGACAGGTCACAAATTAAAGGGAAAATGGTGTCTTAGTCATGTCCCAATCCCTATAACACTGGGCACAAGACCTGGCTGAGAGAATTCGTCTGAATTGTGAATTTGATCCGAAAAAAGATGTTCCAAACGATCACATCAGGGATGTTTTAAGTCATTATTTTAAATAGTTGAAACAGCACTTAAGCAGCCTTATCCTAATCATTGGGTGCATTCATTCATTATTTAGATTACCAGTGTCATATCTGATATCTGCCTTTAAACCGGGAAATACTGCACGAGTCAATGCAGGCCGGCTGGTAAACATGAATAATTACAGCGGCCACCCGAGGCAAGTAGCTGACACAAACACTAGCATTTGCGTGTGAGGTCAGCAGTCAAAAGTGTCAGGATGGGGTTGTACAGTACACACCAGGAGGTCAAAGTGTAGCGCTGCAGCTTCAGGCTTCATTGCTAATGCTATCGATATCAATGCTAACAAGTCCTTAATCCCTCACCCTGGATCTCTGTTGTGGATCAAATAAAAAAGTCAAATTCAAATCTTTGCTAACGAGATGCTACTTTTGATTTAAATGTATAATATTATATAATAAATTCATAATAAATTTGTTGTGGACATTTAATCCAAAGGGAGGTTCGAGCCCCGATACCACCGGGTTGCCACTGTTTGGGCAAGACTCTTACCGCCGTGCATCATACATCCCTGCCGCTGCATGCAGTGCCAATCCCAAACCCGGTTAGGAGACGTGAGGGTTGCAACAGGAAGGGCATCCCATGTAAAACCTGCGCTATGTCTTGCAGATCAAACCATGACTCCTATGATAAAAGGGAAATAATAATAAAGTGAGAATATTGTATTTTCGCTTTCTTCTGTAAGGGTGGTTGATAAGTTGCTCTGGTTTTTCCTGTAGCTCAGGGCGCTTTCTTTCCATTCTGTTTGAAATACTCCCAATTTAGTTTGACACCATTTTACTTCTAAAGTTTCAGTGGTCAGTTTTATGGTGCGTGGTGTAGAATCATTTTACCAGCATGCTAGTTTTTGTGAAGCTTCATTATCTACAGCAGTGGGTCTCAACCCTGATCCTGGGAGACCCCCTGCCCTGCACATTTCAGTGTTTTCTCAGCTCCCAGCACACCTGATTTAACGATTCAGCTAGTTAAGATCCTTCCCTGAGTTGAAGTGGGTGGGATAGAGATTATAGTTGTATAATGACGTACTGTATAGTAGAACATTTCAGTAGGCTGCCACACACAGTTCGCTAAATTCATATAGTTGACGCTTTTTGTAGTTGACCATAAACATTATATTTCCTGGCTTTGTTCGAGTGCGATGAAAAATACAAAAAAAACACTTCTATGATTATAAATGATGCTTTTAAATCGTCCCTTAAATCTAATTTCTTTCCGAGTGGACGAGGTGGTTCTGTAATTGCGTTCATTCTCCTCACTGCTGTGAAGAATTCTTTTAAATATTTACCCCTAGCGCTTTTTTATTGTTTGTCACTCACGCTGATTGACAAGGCTTTTCCTCTTTCTCTTTCTGCCTCCCTCTCTACATACTGCGTGTGCTCTTGTGTGGAACTAAAGATAGCTAGGAATAATTGATGATCGCATTACAAGAGTCCGAACTTAACTGTGGGAACATGGCTTTGTCAAATTTGTCAACAGGTTCTTACATACATTGTAGGAAAATATGGATGAACAACAATTACTGTATCAAGGGCTTCGTACTTTCCTTATTCCCTTTCTGGGGCTTTTTTTCCCCCCCTATTACTTAAGCTCAGAAAGGGTTAAGGGGACAGTAGCTGGCACTAATAGGAAGTTCCTCACCAGGAATCCATTAAAGGGAACAAAGCCGACTAGCTGAGTCTGCCTGACGCAATGTGCACCTCTGTTCCTATATATAATATATAATGACTAGACACATCCATATGACATCCACAGCACCTTTTATCTGTGTAAAACAATGTCTATAAATCTGAGCTCCCTACCAACAGACTTGGGAAGTAACAAGTACAATTACTGTACTTAAGTCTGCTTTTGCTCTACTAGAGTTTTTCCTTGACTTTATGATTTTTTTTTTCTTTTCTTTTACATTTCTAATGCTGAAAAGGTAACAGATGTACTGTATTCCCACCTTGTGCCAAGTGTTCCTGGGATATGCTCCAGATCTATTGACACCCTGATCAGGATAATGTAGTATGGTCATGGAGCAGGACATACTGTAGGATTCAGGCTTCATCTCAAGCACGTATCACTGTCTACTGCGTGGATCTCTCCATATTAAGGTGAATTTCCTCGATTTTTTTCTTTCCTTCTTTGCACCCAAGCGATCCCAGGATAGATTCATGATCAAATACAAAGCACTTAGTATGATAAAAACACTTCTAGTGGACTGACACATTTAAACCCTTATACAGTACACGCAGCCTAATAACAGTAATCCTAGATTTGTCATTTAGCTTCATTTAATTAATGAGGCTCCTTCTTGTCGTTACCCATGGATCTACTGTAAAAATAAAATCCTAATGGAAACATGATATAAAGGCAGAAAAAGTAATATTCCGGCTGAATGAGGACACAAAAATGTTTGACCGAGTATTTAAGCATATGAACCTTAATTACCTAGGTTGATTCTGCAAATCTCTTTATCTCTTTACCTCCGCGTTTTTTTCTTTCTCTCCGCAGTGGTCAGAACAGCATCGTGTAACAGTCACATTATCGCACTTCATCAGAATTTTTTCCTCAGACCTGCCAGCTTCTGTGTGAGGATGCCGGCTCTGCCAAGTAGGCGACTGGCACGTGCCCAGGGGCTAGTGACAACAGCCGATAGTAGAGAGAGATCCGTGTGGATGTGCCAAGTCTATTCTTCTGACTAGCACAAGCATGCCAAATAGCGTCGATTCCCTAACTATATATCGTAGGAAAGTGTACTGAGTGAAAGTGTGAGTTTCTGTTTTGCATGTTGCACTGTATGAAGCAGCATGTTCTCTTTGCAAAGCATAGAAGAGCTTTCGAAGGTAGGACCATAGCAACATATCTAGCATCGCTCTGTCCTACAGTAAACACTGAAAAGGTATAACAATAGCAACACACAGCTCTTTTGACTTGTGACCTTACCACTCCTCACAGTAAATTCCTATGGAAACTGTTTTGTGGCATTGAAAAAGCCAAGTGATTTTCCCCCCTTTCCCCTGACTGTGTCACCGATGTCGGAAAAAAACCCCCTTTGTAATGCTAATACAATATCAAACCGTGCAAGGACCAGCTCAGCCTGTGCTTTCTGCGCTCCCGGTGCCATGGCACGATTTAACAGGAATTATGAAGGGGGAAGCGGCCACCCTTGGACACGGCTAAAAAGCCCGAATTGCTAGCGGGTTGTGTTGCATGGGCTTTAAAAAAAAAAATATTCTCCTTATTGCCTCAGTGCATCGTTCAGTTAATTAACTCCAGCCCAAAGCGCACAGCACAATGTATAATCCTCTTGCTTCATGCATTACAAAAAAAATGCCTGACGGAACATAATAAGGTTTGTACCCAATAAGCAGGATTTCGCTGTACTTTAATTCGATCTGATTTTTGATTTGGCTCATTGTTATGAACGTCAAGGCTGATTTTATTTTATTTCACTTTTTTTTTTTTTTTAAATGACGCTATCAAGTGCTGGCTTCTCACACTGGACATACAGTACAAATGGATATGAATGAGTAGTTTCGGCTGAAACGAAGCCACCTACACGCATGTGTTTCTTCCAAACACCCCTACTCCAATGCACACATGCGTGAATACACTCACATTCATACACACACACACACACACACTCCTGTCCCTGGAGAAGTAGCATTGGATTAGAAGATAATGAAAAGAGGCAGGCACTATACAGTAGGTAAGGAATGAAGTGTGAGAAGGCTGTGTCAGCAGTCAGAGGTATAGAAGAAAAAGCGACGAGAGAGACCGGGGTGGTGCTGATGGTGGTGCTGATGGTGGAGGTGATGGTGGTGGTGGTGGTGGTGGTGATGGTTGTGGTGGTGGGGGGGTTAGCAGACATTCACACAAAGTTCCTCCAGCACTTCTGATTAAAATCATTTATGGAGCAGTGCTGTGGTGAAGACATTTTGTGTGTGTGTATGTGTGAGGAGGATGCTGGGTAAATTGCTCCTTCTGGATTATTGCATCACTCTGTTTTGGCCAGTATCTGTATCACCAGCAAGACTTTCATATTCTTGTTGGAGGAAGCTGCTTGTCTGTCAGTATAATAGTTCACGCTGGATTAAGAGGTTATTTCCCTCGAGTGCAGATACGAGTGAGACTTTTTCTTCTCCCTGTTTTCTCTCACTCCCTGTTTTCCTTTCTCTTTATGTGCTGCTTACTTTCCCTCTCTCTTTTCCGTTATCTTTAATTTGCACCTTCCTTCTCTCTCTTTATCTATCATTGTCCGTCCTGCTTTATTCTCACTATATTACTCTCCTTGGTTTTCTTTACGCTTCTTTTTTCACCTTCATCCTCTTTGAGATTCCACCATCATTTCTCCTCTTCTCTTTCCTTTCTCCATCTATACAGTGCATTCTTTCTATGCTTCTTTCTTTGATGCATCTTCAGTTCTTGTCCATATTTTTCACTCATCTTACTTTTCTCTCTTTTCTTCTTTCCCTCACTCTCTACCCCATTTCCACGTACTCGGTTTCTCTCTGTAATCTTTTCTTTTACCTTATTGCTCTATCCTACTCTTTTTCTCATAACTTTATCTGTGCTCTCTTCTTCTTCTGTACCTTTATACAGTATGTCTCCTTTCTTTCCTGCTTTTTTCTTCACATTCCGTTTTGTTTTTATTTTTCCTCCCTATGCTCCGTTGTTTCTCTTAGTGTTACTGTATTATTTTTGTCTCTTTCATTTTCCGTATTAATTCCTATCCTCAGTTCATTATTTGTCCTGCTTTCTACTTCTCTTTTTTTCCACCCTTATTTGTCCTCTGCGAGTTCTGTTATTTTTTGTCTGTTTCTGTTTTCCATTTTTCTTCTTGATTATTCACGCTCTCTTTATCATCAGATGTTCTTCCTATATTTTTAGGTCTTTCGTTCATCTCACCTGATCACCCTTTTCTTGTCCCCTTGCTCCTTCTCTCTGTATTGTATATGTATACTGTTCTTTCTCTTCTCTCCTCATCCACTGGTCTTCTCTCTGTTTATGTCTTTTCATCCTTCCTCACTTTTCCTTTGCGTCTTCTGCTTTCCCCCTTCTCTCTCTCTCTCTCTCTCTCTCTCTCTCTGTGTTTCTGTGTCTGTTTTTGGCATGAGCCATGGCGTTGCCAGGGAGCCTTGTTGCACCAAAATTTTTCTCGTGCCTGTGTTCTGTACACTTTGCCATGCGGTGATGAAGGAGCTAAAATGTGCCATTTGGAGATTCGTTGTTATTCCAATCACACTTCAGATGCAGCGGGGTCCAATAAATTTCAGAGTAATTGGCTGGCTCCAGCAGCTATAGACAGGCAACGAATAAAGCCCAGGTGGGGCTTTTCAGAAGGATTTATTATAATGGCTATTTCATTAATTAGCAACTCTAATGTGCATGTTAATCAATATAGAGGTGTGACTCAAATGTGGCACAGATTGCAAAATGTAGATTAAGCACTAATATGTGCACCCTAGTAGTCAAATATTTAATTTTATGTTATTTGAATGAGGCTTCTAAATTTTATTTCACTGAGAGAGTCTTATAGTAGCATACTATTTCTGTTTTAGCGCTCCTTGAGAATCCATTCATGGGAACACTTTAGAATGTTAAATAAATAAAACGTATTTAGCGAATTGAGACATTTGCCAACTATTTACAAGATTAAAAGCAATAGAGTGAAATATGAAATATAAACAGTACAGTATATACACTGATCGGCCACAACATTAAAACCACCTAGGTTTTAGGTTCTCCTTGTGCCACTGGGGCATCTCTGGACTCTCAGAGTGTGGCTTCATGGGACTTCTGGGGTGGTCAGGCACCTCATTAGCAGCAGATCCTATGGGTGCTGTGGGCTATGGGGCGAGGCCCAATGGATTGGACTAGTTTGTCCAGTCCTTCCCATGGATGCTTGGTTGGAATCAGGGGAATTTGGCTCCAGCCTGGGATCCACTGTGTGTTTTGGTACATTTCTGTCATGGCCAGCGTTGACTTTTTTGTAGTCATTTGTGTGGCATTGGCTTTTTGAGTCAAGTCAAGTCAAGTCCAGTAGGCTTTTGTTGCCATTTCCACCATACACAGTGAAACAAAACAATGTTCCTCCAGGACCAAGGTGCTACATACAGTACAGCATAAATTTAACACCACAAATTAACAAAAAATAACTAGCTAACTTGGCTATGATTGTTTTTATACAAAAGTGAGTACATAACATAATAATGGGATTAGGCCTGACAGGCAGACCTTTGGTCCTCATGGGTGTAGATGGGCCTTGGTGCCACCTTGCTTTGATGATAGCTTTTCACACACTCTTAGTCAGTGTCATGAAGTATTTGCCTAGATTTTTTTCCAATGGCCATTTCCCAGGTGAATACTGGGTGGTTGTGGAGAGCAGGTCATGTGATGCAGCATTCCATCTAGGGCTGCAACTGACGATTATTTTGATAATCGATTAGTTGGGCGATTATTTTTTCGATTAATCGGATAAAAGCTAAACCCTTCTTTAATTTTATGTTTTGCTTATAATTATATATAAAACCATACCAACATTTGTTTAGTTTTTAACAATAATTGC
>JAQQZT010000002.1:11228855-11251161 GCA_030068275.1 Clarias platycephalus
CAACTAATCGATAACGGTATTCGTTGACAACGAATTTCATTATCGATAATTATCGATTTTATCGATTAGTTGTTGCATCCCTAATTCCATCACTCCACTATATGGACAAAAGTATTTGGTCAAACCTGTCAATTACTGAATTCAGGTGTTTTATTAGGCCCCTTATCCGCATGCTTCAGCAGACAATGCTGTGCTTCCAACTTTGTGGCAACAGTTTGGGGAAGGCTCTTTTCTATTCCAACATGACTCTCGCCCCAGTGCAAAAAGCAAGGTAAATAAAGACATGGTTTGATGAGTTCGGTGTGGAATCACCTGCCTGGCCAGCACAGAGCCCTTGACCTCAACCCCATCGAGCGTCTTTAGGATGAACTGAAGCTGAGATTGCGAGCCAGGCCTTCTCGTCCAACATCAGTGTCTGACCTCATAAAGAATTCCCAGAAACATGCCAAAATCTTGTGGACAGCCTTCCATATTGAAGTACATGTATTTGGATACAATGTCATTGCAGGGTTGGCCAATATTTTTGTCCATATAGTATAGCGCTTACATAACCTAGAGGAGTGTTTGGGGCCACTGTTCTGTTGGATAACATACGATGGTCCCACTAAGGGCAAACCAGATGGGATGTTATGTTGACCGCAAAATGCTGTGATAGCCATGCTGGTTAATTCTTCCCTTAATTGTCACCAACAGTGTCACCAGCAACACCCCCACACCATCACACCTCCTCCATGCTTCACAGTGGGAACCACACATTCAGGAACTGTCTGTTGCCCCTTCTCTATGTCTAATAAAGACAGGGCAGTTTAAATAAAAATCTCCTTTTTCACACCAAAGAACAAGTTTTCCATGGATCTAATGCCCATTCCAATGTGCTTCTTGGCCCAAGCAAGTCTCTCCTGCTTGTTTTTCTTTTGAAGTAATGGTTTCTTTGCCTCAATTCAACCATAGAGCCCTGACTCGCACAATCTCCTCTGAACAGTGGATGTTGAAATACTGTATGAACTCCAAGAAGCACGGATGTGGGCTCTAATCTGAGGTGCTCAAAATCAGCGGTTTCTAAGGCTGGTCATTCTAATAAACCTATCCTCCGCAGCAAAGGTAGCTCTTGGTCTTCCTTTCCTGGGACTGTCCTCTTGAGTGCGAGTTTGAGATTTTTTAGATTGGCTGACCATAGAAATGATGGACTATCTTCTCTTTATTTAAGTAATAGTGCTACTACAATTACTGTACCCACCATTTCTCTACCCACAAGACAAGAGATGGTCATTATGGTCATTGATGCACATTAATAAGGCAAGAAATGTCACAAATTTTGGACTCATCAGTCCAGAAATGTCACAAATTAACCTTTGACAAGACACCATGTTGAAAACGTGATTCGGATGACAGAATGCCAGTGTTAATGTCGGTAGTATTGTACAATGTTAAATAATAATAACAATAAAAAAGAAAAAACACTAATAGCAAAGTTGTGTCCAAAATTTTGACTGGTAAAATGTTGTTTTATAATTGAAATTAAAAGTAAACCTTTATATCTTATTAATTTGTTACGTGTAAAGTGAAATATTCCAAGACTTTTTTTTTTTTTACTTTGATGATTATAGCTTATGAAGATCAAAAATCCAGTATTTCAGAATATTAGATATTATGGATAAATATAATATATTAGAATATATTATATCTGATTAGAAAATTTTGTGTTTGCATAAATTATTGTTTATGTAATACAAATGCTAAAAGTATAAATACTACTATCCCTCGGTCTAGTTCAGTACGTGCATGTGGAAGACTGCTGATTGACAGTTGTCCAGAAGACGATTGTAGAAAAACCTCCACAAGGATGGGAAGTCACAGAAGGTGCTGTATTGAAGCATATGCATGGGAATTTGACTGGATGGGAAAAAGTGTGGTAGTTAAAACCAACTCAGCCGACCTGGTTAGATATTGTCCAGATGAGTAACATCTGACCCAACAATACAGACAAACTGAAGGTTGCAAATAGCATCTCATTAGCTAATCGTCTCCATGCCGTGCTACAGTGATGAGGTAATAATTGAATTGAAAACAAACAAAGGCTTGAAATAGTTAACTTCTATATGAGAGTTTCACTTTTTAAATTACAGTATAAAGAAATTACTTTCACAGTAGTACATTTTTTTAGGATGTACTGTGTGTATATTAAGCAGATGAAGAAGTGCTTATGCAGATCAGATTTGTGAGGTGAGGACAGGCTGCTGAGTGACTTAATGCAGTCAGATTCAACCTTCTGTAGCAGAGGACCAGATGTGTAATGCAAACACTCTTAATCAGTCAAGGCTGGCGTTGGTCAAAGGTCCCGCAATAAACGAATGAACAGCCTCTCTCTCTCTCTCTCCCTCCCTCCCCTGAGAGCAGATGATGAGATAGACTCCTGCACTGGTTACTGATCTGGTGCTTGTCAATAGGCCAGAACAGTGTTGTGAGTCCATCACCTAGAGATAATGACAAAGTGTTTCATATCAGATTTCATCACTGTTATAGATGACAAGCTACACAAGAACTGACCTAGTTCCCTCATGAAAACCAGAGAGTTGGATTTACATTGATTTTGAGACTCAGTTCAAAATTGTTTGAGTTTGAGTCAGTTCAAAATTGAGATCCCCCCCCCGCCTCCCACGCCGACCTTGTCAATGCAAGGGTGCATATATATTTTTTTTTATTATCGCTGTGGAGATATTCAGACGCTGCAGCAAATTAAGTGTGACTGGTGTAAACACCGCTGTCATGGTTAGGGTTATTTTCACACCTGCCTGATGCTTCTACTACTGTATGTATTCCTACTAACATGCCATCACCTGAATAAAACCTGACTGTACTTAGATTATCCATGTCATCTACATGATCAGATTAATATACAAGACTTTTGATGGGTCCGTACAGCCATTCACTGACTGACGCTGCCTAGATTCGCACTTTTTTTAGTCCGATACATGGATAGAAAGTGTCACTGCGCAGTTCTTGACACCGAACCCCCACCTTACCCCATCCCCAACACCCCCCAGCTGTTGATGCTGTTCGGTTCAGTTTTATTTGTACGTCTTATATAACAGTGTCACAAAACAGCTTTACAGAAATCCAAAAGCGAGAAAGTGGCAAGGAATAACTCCTTGAGAGGAGCTGTGACTTGTTTAGCGGGTGGATGACATATTAATGTTTATTTTAATAATGTTTCTAATGTGATAGCCCTGATACAATCGACAGGGCCTTACTGGTTTCGGTCAGGAAAAAGTCATTAATTATAGCTGCTAAAGAACATATAGAAAATAAACACCACTTTGACACGTTATAAACTGACAAAGATATAAATGACTATCAATATTGTTTTTTTTTCTTTGCTCCCCTCGGTTCCCAGATCGGTCTAGATTGAAACATGGCTTTAATTGAACATGGCTCTTAAAGTGACATGTTGTTGTCATCATCAAATGTCCTGTTAGAAGCCCACACTGATATGTATCGGTACGGCTCCAAAACATCAGAGCCAGGGGACTTTTTTAATACTATAAATGTTGATTAGTTTGCAGGTTGAGCACAGGCAGAACAAAGTGGCGGTAATAAAAAATATTGATTGAATTCAGCAATAATGTGTCGGCCCAATAGCGTAGCGTCTGAGTGGAAAAAGACATTGATAGAATGCCTGAGCTGCCTGCAACACCTCCAGGACATGATGTGCCTTGTATTAGCAGTGATCACTGCAGCATTACCGCATCCTGCCCCCCATGCTCCTGATTTGGATTCAGGCAAGCAAACAGAAATGGCGTGCAGAGAACCAAGCCTGCAAGTGGGATAATTACATCTCAGATAGATGACCTTTTTTGCCTCCTATTAGATATCATTTAATGCACATGCTGCACAGGGATATGATTATTGCCATCCTGCATTGCTGTGTATTTTCCAATATGTGATCAAGACAAACAAATGTGTTTTTCCATCAATTACAGGATTTATATATTTTTTTTCTGGCTGCATTGTTTCATCAATCAGTGTATGTGCCGCTACAGCGCACCTGTCCAGACCTTTTTGTGACCAGTGAGCAGCAGCTCCATTAGCTGAATGCAGCTAGCTTTGGCTCATTAAACTGTAAGACTGTGGGTCTCTTGGATGCTGACACGGTCGTGGGTAGGTGACCTTTAGACACCTAATCAACTTTTAACACCTCGCTGGATCCCGTCACCTGGTGAGACAGGAAGGACGGTGACCAGTGGCCCAGAATCACCTGGTATCGTCATGACATGCCCTTTGCCCACTTCACTCCTGAGAAAATCTGCTCATTTTTAAAGGGTGCTTCGTGTGAGGCTGCGGTACAGTCATATAACAAAAGGCAGACGTGTTATTGAAACGCTCCTCGAGGTTCAGTAAATTTAGCAGCAAATAAGGTTGTGTGATCTTCTCCGTAGGGATGGCTGTTCTGTTTTGACCGGCTCACGTGCATGGAGGGTGGTTATTTGTCGCACTGCTGCCTCTGCATAAAGAAAGAACGGCTCGATTCTGAAAGCTATTGTTAGCGCCTGCCACTGCTTCTCTGCCTCCTTTCTTCTTGCGTTGCATGGCTTGTCAAAACCCACCCTCACAACATCGTTTTATCAGTATTGTCATCTGTCAAAGGTGAAGCCTTTGTTGGAAACAGAGAAACGAGTCAGCCGGAAGAATTAGGAGGGAGTATTAGGCTCTCGGGCGCGTATATACTGTAGCGCGTATTGTTTTCCTCCCCGACAATGCATTTACGTCCTGTTCTCAATTCGCCGATCCAGGAGTATTTAAACGTTAACGACAAGACAGAAATGCCAAAACCGTAGATGACTCGTTTAAACCGGCGAGTACAGGGAAGCGCCTTCGTGACAAGGCCACATATGTACTCGTGAGAGGGTAAGGTTATTCGCCTTCGCTTTCTTGACCTTTCGGAAAAGCAAACAATAAGACAGCTTACTACTGCTAGTCATATACACACGCCTTTTCCTAGGATCCCTGTCAGAGTACAAGGAGAGCCTCTCCAAGCTACCCATCAATTAACGAGTGAATGTCAACAGTGGGGATAATGAGAGGCAGATAAGAACAGATGGTGAAACTCAACCCTTCCCCATCCTCTTGGCTTCAACACACAGACAAATATGCAGCACAACACAATTTCACAGGCCAAGGCTAGAGGATGGATAGAATCCCTTCACTTTTTTTTTTCTTCCCTCTCTCTCTTTTTTTTTAATATTACGGCTCACAAATCATCCTTTTCCGAGTTGATTTTTCTGCTTCTCTAGATGCCTTCCTGTCATGCAACAAACAGCATATTAAATGTCAACAGACTGACTTTTAGAAGATTACCTCTGACCCAGATGGCTGCCTCCACTGTACTGAGAATTTGACTAGATCAGGGAGTATGGCATTTTTTGGAGAAACATAAAATTTTCAGGCTGCCTTTACAAAGCGTGCATGGCATGATGGCGTAGTTTCAAATCGCATTCCTTACTGCGTTAACACTACAGAAAAGGCTGAAGGCTCTCAACGCTTTTCACTTGACAACCCGTGCTGATTGTAAAAATGGGATTGACATGTTGAGTACAAAGATGAATTCAGTCACAGCTCAAATTTGTGGCTTAAAGAGCCTGTGTATAATAGTCTATTATGTTTCAAGTACTATCTTCTACGTGACACAACTCATTTTTGTCAACTCTAAACCACTTCTATTAGGTTCCACTGCCTTTCTATAGTAGTAACCCACATTAAATCATTAACCTTGACTGCGGATTTATTTTTTCTTGTAAAATAAGCCTAATACCTATTCTTGAAACAATCGCGAGTGATAAAGGTAATAGAAAGTAGTTTCTTTTGTTTCGTGCTTGTGCTGGCCTGATGCATCACTGGTTAGTTGCAACTAACACAGCACATGCATCAGTGAATTTACCTTTTTTTTTTTTTGCAATTTACTCTTAAGTGCAGAATCCTTTCATTGGCATTACTAGAATAAAACAGCAAAGACGTGCAGGGATAGGAAGGGGTTACTGTTGTGCACTGTGGTTAAAGATATGCATTCGTCTTAAAACAGCATCATTATGGATCTGATCTTTAAAAAGTGTAAATAGTTGTAGGATGACACATTACTGTCACTAACAGCAACGCCGTTTCCAAGAAAAGGCACCCAGTCGGGTGAGATTGCGTCAGTGGGCGCTGTCGCCTTCTGTCCACAGTTTGCATTTCCCCAAAGCCTGTCCACCCTGCAGACAATGTAGCTTTACTAATGCTGCTGTATAACTATGTTAGTCATATTAACCATGACAGACACTCATAGAAAAGATTCGTTTTTTTTTTTTTTTTAACACCCAACGAATCAAATTAAACTTAAATTAAGGTTGATTAGCGTGCTGGGCTGGTGCAGAGTCTAGCTTGGCAGCCAGAATGATTTCTTTTTCAAAAGTGTGAAGTTACATAAAATGGCAAAGCAACTGCTGAACCTATTCTTTTAAATGAAACTATCTTCACGTCTCGTAGCATAAGCATGTCAATTTGTTCCGAGCTTCTTTCCTGCATTAGAAGGTGTGGTGGAGGCCCTGTCTGAACGATCGCCCTTTACTCGTTGCATATTAAATATGTGACATGGTGAATTTCTGTTACATTAAAGACAAGAACTAGTTTACAAGTTCAAACCCTGAAGCTGTGATTCACAGTCCATGTAAAAGTCTGCCAGATATCTGGATAATTAAAGTGAGTGACTGCAGAACAAAATGTGCCAGGCGAAGACTCACAGAAGCCGGATAACAAGATTGGGAAGACCTGGCAATATTTTTTTCCCCCCCAAATTTTTGACACTCCAGTTTCAGTGAGTCTATGCCCACAGTACCGTCAAATTTCTGTGGTGTGACAGGTGTGGAACCTGAGGTGATCTGCTGTTGTAGTCCATCTGCTTCAAGATTTGATGTATTATGCATTTCTGATTACTGCTGCAGTCATGACTGGTTAATTGTGTTACTAGTGCTGCCACCTGCCCATAACACAGGGCCGTCTTGTACTGCACAATGCTTATTATACCCTAAGTCACAAAGGGAGGTCAGGCATCCCATATTTTCTTTTACTGCATATATAATATTAAACGATAAAGGAAATATTATCCATTACCCCTTTATTAAAAGTAGTTTAAGAATGGGCGGCATGGTGGTGTAAGTGATTAGCACTGTGGCCTCGCACCTCCAGGATCTAGGGTTAGATTCTCACCTTGGTCCTTTGTACTGTATGTGGAGTTTGCATGTTGTCCCTGTGCTTGTTGGGTTTTCTCCAGGTTATCCGGTTTCCTCCCACAGTCCTAAGACATTCAGATTGGCGTTTCCAAATTCCCCATAATGTGTGTGTGTTCTTGTGTGTCCTGCAATGGAATGTCACCCTATATACCCAAGTCCTGGGATCGGGTCCAGGCCTCCTGAGATCCTGAACAAGATAAGTGGTATAGAGAATGAGTAAGAAGGAGAGAGCTTAAGAAGGTTGGAAACCCTATGTGTTGCCACTGGACTTCCTGTTGGGGCAAAAAAGTATCCAAAGCCAAATCTCCCCTGATCTCATCAACACAAACAAACAAACAAACAAACAAACAAACAAACAAACAAAAGAGTTCTATCAACAGTTTCTGAAAACCTTAAACCAGCCCATTTGGCTACAACAAGTCACAGTGATCACACTTTTACCCATTCTGATGTTGGCTGTCCATCTGAATTGAATATTAACCTCCTAACCTTTGTCTGCATGATTGTATGCATTACACAACCATTAAGTGATAAGACATACACTGTATAACCCTTTATATAAGTTATTTATATAAAACAGAAATTCTGGTTGCATTTGCGTGCCACAGGCCGTAATCCACTTTATGCCGTGCTGTGAGCGTGTCACAGGCGGTCCTCACCGGCTGTAACAGTAAGCAGCATCTTTTCTTTGCTATGTCAGGCCAAGCTCGGGGCTGCGGAAACCCCGGATCATACTGCAGAGCATCTACAGCATGCAGGCATCAGGATAACCTTTAGTATATATTTAAAGTTGTACATGCACGGTGGCTTGGTGGTCATCACTGTCTGTCGCCTTGCACCTCCGGGTCCTGGGTTTTATTCCCGTGTCTTGTCTGTGTGCGTGGAGTTTGCATGTTCTCCCCGTGCTTGGTGGGTTTCCTCTGGGTTCTCTGGTTTCCTCCCACAGTCTTAAAACATACAGATTTGGCTAACTGGCATTCCCAAATTGCCCATAGTGTGTGAATGTTGACCGGAGGTCCTACCACAGTTGTACAAAAATGGGAATAAATACAATGCTCACCACTGGCCCCTACACTCCCTAGTTTGACTACAGAAGTTCCTAGATGGATGATGGATAATTCATTCATTTTAACATGAAATTGCTTGATTTGCAGTTATTTCATTATGATCAATTCCAATATCCTTAGTAATTATAGCAAGTATAGTAAGTACAGTTATATAAATGAAGAAACTCCATATTATTAAACTGCAAGTGTGTAGGTATAGTTGGGGTTTTCTACCTGTCTTTTTGCTTTATTCAACTTTATAAAAGCCAACTTCAGAAAATAGCAGTGTCACGGTATTATTGAAATGTATACAGGTAGTTTGTCCCTTCTGTTTACTTCTTTCCTCTAATCTTCTTCGGATCTTGATTTCCTAATGAATGCTTACATTTTATCATGACACGGTAGCGTAGTGGTTAGCCCTGTGGCCTTACACAAATTCACTTGTAAATAAAAATTAATTCGTGATATTTTCATGTGGAAAACATCTCTATATTTGACTAGTTGGCTAAGAAATTAATTCATTATTAATAAAGAAGTTAAATATCATGGTAATAACCAATATTTATTAAGCTATTTTTTAGTTACTGGGATTAGCAAATAAAACAGGGTAACTTAGTTCATTATAGCCAATTAATGTTTATAAATTAAACACATTTGGCTCGGCATGTTTTTGCAGACTAGATAGGGTTCATGCATTCTAGATGGGCAAAGGACATGACATTATATACAAGTCTTTGATGACTCCAGCATACTGGAACTGAGGATTTACTGAGGATCGGCCAGGAGTTTTCACTGTAGTTCAGTGTCTTATCCAGGGTCAGAAACACATGGATAGATATAGTGCTGAAGCTATTCTGTAGCATGAGACAAGTCAAAGCAGATGACAAGCCACAATTCTTGATAGTTTTTTTTTTCCCTGCACTAATGGACTTGAATGCTAAACTGTAATGGATGAATGACAGTGCTAAATGGAGCCCATTTGATTATTTGATTATAGCTGATTGGCTGCTGTTGATTGGCTGTCTGAGAAAAAATAGACCTTTGAGATTGTATAAGAGGACGTTAATGTAGGCGGCGTGGTGCCGTAGTGGTTAGCCCTGTGGTCTCACATCTCAAGGGTCAACGGTTCGATTCTCTCGTTCAGTTCTGTGTGGGTTGAGTTTGCATGCTCTACCCAGGCTTGGTGGGTTTCCTTCCACAGTCCAAAGGGTAGGCTGACTAGCATTTTAATGTTTCCCATAGTGTATGAGTGTGTGAGCTTGTGTGTCCTACCAAGGATTGTCCTGCGATTGATGCGTGCAGCCTGCCTCATGCCCTGAGTCCCCTGGGATGGGCTCCAGGGCTGCCAGGACCCTGTCCAGAATAAGTGGCATAGAGTGTAAGTGAGACGGCACGGTGGCTTAGTTATTAGCGCTGTCGCCTTGCACCTCCAGGCTCTGAGTTTGATTCCCTTGTCCATCTGCGTGTATGGAGTTTGCATGTTCTCCCAGCGCTTGGTGGGTTTCCTCTAGGGAGTCCCACAGTTCAATGACATCCAGATTAGTTAATTGCTCAGTTCAAGACTGGATTTTCTTACAGTTTGATACCTGAGGCTCTTATAACGAACTGGACTCCTTATAACCACATCATCTGTTACTGTATATTAAACGTCCAGCAGCGTAAAATATGACTGCAGAACAAGTTCTGCTATCCGTTATCACCAAAATGAGGATGGGTTGGTTCCCTGTTGAGTGTGGTTCCTCTCAAGGGTTTCTTGCTATTCCTGTCGGCTTGCTCGTCTGGGACAATCTGATCATTTTGATTCATACATGGTATTTTCTTACATTTCATACACATTTCCATAATTTTCTTATGATTCTGTAAAAGCTGCTTTGTGATAATGACCATTGTTTAAAGCGCTACACAAATAAAATTGAACTGAATTGAATTGAACTGGCGTTCCCAAATTGCAAGTACTGTGTGTATGCCTGTCTGAGTGTATGTGTGTGCCCTGTCATGGATTGGCCCACCTCATGTCCTAAAGTCTTCCTGGATAGTCTCCAGGCCTGTCCTATACAGGATATAGTACTATAGATGATGAGTGAGTGAGTGAGTGAGTGAGTGAGTGAGTGAGTGAGTGAGTGAGAGACTTTCTGATTTTTATTCTCTAAAAAAAGATCTAAAAAAATTAAGTACAAAGTATGTTTATTTATTTTTTTTTATTTTATGTAATTCATATGAGTATTGTCAAGTTCCTGGGAATTTGCACATCAGCTTCTGCTTCAAACTCGGAAAAAGCCATTAGCCAACTACAGGGGGCATGAGGATCAACTCTGGAATCACTTTTTAATTCTTGTGTCTGACAGCTTTGCAGGTTTTACACAACAATTGTTCAAAGTAGATTCAACTAAGTGGTCGATAACCTTAAATGAAAAAAGAGGGAAAAGGGTACATCACTATTTCTGATAAATAATAGTTAAATCACTACTTGTTGTATTAAAACAAATACAACAACAAAATTATTTAACTAAGCACATACTATTCTATTAACCCTTTAGGAAACATGTAATACACAACATCATATTAAATTTTTTGTGAAAGCACTTAAATAACAATCATAGCATATCATAAGTTACTGCTTTCCTCTTTTAATAAGCACTAAGCAATTAAATCAAATATCAAGTAACTCAGATTCAAGTGATCAGTCCTTCGTATAAGTAAAGACGCGGTATGATCATACCGTCAGCGTCCCTGGGATGACCAACAGCCGACGTGCTTCCCCGTCTCACATGTTACTGACTCCAGCCTCTTATACGCAGGATTATATGCACAGACCCTATACTGTTACATCATAGTTACATCATAGTAGAGACTGTGAGGTGGCGATTCTCTGTCACAGTTGGTGCTTGTATGTTGAGTCTGTACCTTTTCTCCACCTTTGCTTGGTCACGGTTGTTCCCTGTCGAATGACTTCAGCTCCATCATTTCACTTATTTTAGTGATCAGTTTAAAGGTGAAATAGTCATTTCATGATGTTTAATTAGTTTAAATATCATGTCAATCATGAAGAAAAGTAGCACAAACAAGTGAAGTCTTACAGTATGTCGCATCCCCAGCCTGAGTGCCTTATATGGCTGAGAAAACAACTCTGTGCTATGGTCCGGGAGACTTGTTTACAATTATGGATGAGACGCCTGTCAGTCATTTTGTAGACACTGCCCCCGTCTCAGTCTCAAATCAGCAGGCTCCCAGTGCAGCCAGGTAGCGCTCCTGAGGAAATAAAGCAGTATAAACAGAATAAACACTGGCAGTGCTATTCCAGCGCTTGGAGTGATTTATTGCTGGTGAATGGGATGGAGCTGGACCCGCATTTATGCACATTGCTCCTGGTCAGGTCTGTAAACGCATTAACTTGTTTGACTGGCTGGCTTTACATAACATAATAAGCAGATGTTCATTTGTGTGTTTATTTAGCTGTAACTCAGCTTTAAGCAACTAAATGTCCAAATACACGGCGTGCCACGGTAGTTCAACTCTAGTTAGCCTGCTAACTCTTGACAAACCAGCATGTCGTTTTTTTCCTACGTGGATAAGAAAAAGAAAATTTAAAAAAGATATTCAGCAAATTTGACCATTTGAGACCCAATTTATTGCCAAATGTTCCAAATCGTTAAATAACACCTTTAGATAACAGTACAATATAGTAAAAAAAAAATCACTAAATAATAATACTTAAGAGCCTTGAGATATACAGTTAGTGAAGTATTATCGACACCAGCTAGCGGGTGGGTTTTGCTTCAGTGCTGCTGAAGCTGATGTATTAATTGAGCTGAAATGAATGCTTGCTTTGATGCTGTAGTACACTTCTGTGAAAGTGATGTATTCAAATACCTCCGTCCATCACAGGGTTAAATAATTTTTAGTAAAAGTAAGTTTTTAAGTAAAATTATAGGGTCAGATATGTTAAAATAAATGTATAAATGAAATGAAATTAATGACTTTGTGTATCTCTTGCTTGTAATAATCAATCAATCTGCCAACCTACTGACATCACCAACCTGGTATAATAATTTTTTTCATGGTGTTTCCAGGGTCGTAACCTTTTCCTTTCAGTCTTCTCATTAGAAGGTGAAATGTATGATCCATTAAGTTAAGTTCTAGTGATTGACTTGGCAAGTCCAAAACCCTCCACTTCCTCCTCTGATACCGTTCCTTGTTGTGTCAGCGCTGTGTGTTCTGGGTCACTGTCTCGCTGCATTAGACTGGAAGCATTCTCTGTACATTGATTGACATCATTCTTCTTTTGACCCATGAATTTTATTCTGCTCCCATTATAAGTTCCATCATCGACAGGAAATAGTGAGCCTGCTCATGCGTGCTCAAGCCATATTACTACCTTTTTTTTTGCTTTTCCTTTAAACATATGATGCCTTCACCACTGCCCTGTGGAGGATGTTAGCGCTGTGAGTTTTTTTTTTTTTTTTTTCTTCACAGCTGTCACAAAGTTTTCTTCACCACTCTGTTTGATGTCATTGGTTGTTACTATACCAGTGGTTTCTTTCTATTTCAGGACATTCCAAATTGTTGAATTGTCTCCAATGTATAGTATGTGCAGTAGCTCTGATCGATCAATTTTGCTTTTTTAATTTTTTTTTTTTTTTTACATCTCTGTTGGTATTCAACAAATGCACTTCTTCCACGCAAAACCCTGGGTATTTCCCAATCCTACATATTGAGATATATTTGCTATTTAAACCATAAATATAACAAACATATGTCCGTTACATGTTCCAGTATTTCTGGAATATGTAATGGGTGGGTTGTTTTATACATCTAGATGTATATAGATAGAATGTTGATCTATCATCTCATATTCATCATGTGTTCTCCAATCCAAATATGTTCAGTGTACAAATTTCAAGAACTGGCCCTGCTGTCATAGTCCCCTTTGGCATTTTCAGAGGAAACAAAGTGACTTGTGACGTGTAAGTCTACACCACCCTTGAATTGGAATAACATTTCATCCATATAATTTATTTAGTTATTTAAAAAAAAAAAAGGGTGATGATTCAAAGTCAAATTTTCTGTTTGCAATAGAAATGATGCTCTATTTTGCCCTCTAGTGGAATAACAAGGACAAGCTCTATAAATATTTTTTTAACTGTAATTCAAATATGGTCCACAAGAAGATTTTCATTTAGATTGCAAATTCTACATTTATTTAGTGGGCCAGATTAGAGCCTTTGTAGAGCCAGTGCCAGCCACGGGGCTGTATTTTTGACATCCCTTTTATAGTATGCCATATATGGCCAAAAGTTCGTGGACATCTGACCATCACACCTGTATGCTGGCCTTTCCCAAATTGTTGCTACAAAGGTGGATGCACATAATAATGGTATCGCTTCACTGGAATTAAGGGACCAAAACCTATTCCAGCATGACAGTACACAGCCTTGTACACAAAGTAAGGTCCGCAAAGATGTGGTTTGTCAAGGTTGGAGTGGAAGAACTTGAATGGCCTGCACAGAGCCGTGACCTCAGAACATCTTTGTGATAGACTGGAATGGAGACTGCACCGTAGGCCGCCTCATCCGACATAAATGTCCTCAATAAGGCTTTTGTGGCTGAATGGGCAAATCCCTGTAGCTGTGCTCCAAAATGTAATGGAAAGTCCTTCCAGAAAAGTCGGGGTTATTACAAAAGCAAAGGGGGATTAAATCTGCAACGGGATGTTCAACAAGCACATGGTGAGGTGTCCGCATACTTTTGGCATACACGTACTTTTAGTGTAAATTTAGATGAATCGTTTTACATTGTTGTTGTAGACTTTGTAAACGTAAAAGACCCTAAGCTTCTACGGTGCTATTTTTAAAGCTTGTTACTTTTAAATTCATGATTTAAAAAAAAAAAAAAAAATTCCCTAATAATTAAATCATATGAAATAATATTCCTTCTACAGATGAACAAAGCTTCCTCTTATGGAACAGCTTAGGAACCGCCTTCCATGTGTAATGTTGCATTTTCATTGCATTGTTAATACATGTTGTGTTGCTGCTTAGAGTTTACGTTAGTTAGGCACGTACTGTATCATATCACACCTGAAACTAAGACTATGCCTCTAATTTACAGGCTGATGAGAAGCAGCCGTGAGTTCAGGAGATATTCTGCTTGCATTTTTCTTGGTGACATTTTGCTGGAGCTTAATGCCCCAAAGTACCTTCAATCCGAAAAATAAACAGAAAACAACGAGGACATTGTGTGCCTGTCAGCTTACCTTCATCAGTTTTAATCTTTTTCTTTTAAAAACTTGACATTTTGGCAATGTTTAAGGTTATTTACTTACCCTAAAATAATTTTTTTTAAATAATAAAAAGACCGTCTATTTACTCCATGCCTTTGTGAATGATGCTTTCAGAATAGTTTGTTACCTGTGTAATGTGTCATTTGTAATGAGATTCTTTATTGTATAAAAAATAATTATTACGTGTGTTGTCTTATGTTCCTTTTTTTAGTACTGCTACATAAGAAGGGATTTTTTAAATCAAAAATTCATATGATGACGGCAACAACAGTATAAGGACACCAAAGGTCTTGGAGCTCCATTGCGTATTCCTCAGGTTTCTTTGCATGGGGTGGATCAGATGCTGGTGAAGGTCCAGAAGCATAGACCATGGCGTTTAGGTCAGCAGTAGGAGTATTTGATGAATCAGGGTTCTCAGCAGGCATTGTAGAGGGTCAGATTGACCATATGACTGGTCATGGCAGCAGATTGGCACAAGCCAGTTCTGTTACCAGCTTGCTTCTTAGCTTCAATAGGATCCTGATGTGACTAGAAAGAAATAACATAATCCAGAACTTTTTGAATTAATTTGACTTTTTCATTCAGAGGTTGTCTCCTGAGGGCCCCTGTCCAGTCCCCAAAGCTCTCTTTTTTATTTAAAGGTTCTTCTTTTTAAAGTAGTTCTTTCATCATTCATTCATCTTCTATACCTACAGGGTCGCAGGCGGCCTGAAGCCTATCCCAGGAGAATTGGTACACAAGGACAGGGGGTTAATCCATTGCAGAGTACACATACACACACAATCTCACTACTGGCAAACCTAATCTGCATGTCTTTGGACTGTGGGAGGAAACCCACAAAGCACGGGGAGAACACACACACACACACACATAGGTACATACCCGATGTGGGAATTGGACCCTCGACACTGGAGGTGCGAGGCCACAGCTCTAACCACTACGCCACCATGCCACAAAGACCTGTAATTTTTGTAACAAAAAGACGTTTTCTTTTTGGGTACCGACCAAATATTCCCACAAGGTCAAAACAGGCAGATAAACCTGTATTTATGGTGAGATTTGCAGATTTGCATTATTTAGAGCTGCAAAACTAAGGCATATGTTGTATCACAAGCTCCCACAACAACCATTCACTTGTTTTATTTTGACATTTAAACCTCACTGCAGTAATAAGCCGGGTAGAAAAGCTTTTCTTTTCACCAAAGTATATATGGATTAAGTGTATTTCACTTCAGCATCATGCCTTCGAAAAAAATCCTAATGATAAGCTTGTGTATGTGGTGATATACTGTATATATTGTATATTTCATACTACATATGTAGCATAATCTGTGTCACAATCTGTGATTTATGTTTTGTATGACCTCACTTAGAGATCAGTAATCTTTTCTTCCTTTCTTGCTCTAATGCTGCGTCTCTGCTGGTGCTTCTGTAGACGTGTATATGAGTAATGTCAGAGACACTCGAACACTATTCGTCACATGAGCAAAGCTACTGTATGAATGAACAAGAAGCCAAGATGGTAATTATGGATGTGAAAGTGAAGGGCTTAGTGAGTTTCATGTGCCTGTTAGCTTTGCATTTAAGGCATGCTCTCCTTCACTATCACACTTCACTTATGAGTTATTTTATATGCCGGTGAACATTTCTGGATGACGCTGGTCAAATATTGACTAACAATATGTCTTGTTTAGTTATTACAGGTCAGTATTGGGATGTTTAGAATTGAAATAGGGGCCTCCGAGTGGCGCAGTGGTAAAGTGCTCGCCCTATCATCCGAAGATCTCGAGTTCGGTTCCCGGGTGATGCTGTAACCTCTCGCAGCCGGAGGTCTAGAGAGAGCTGATTGGCCGAGCTCTCTCAGAGGGGAGGGATGAGCGGAACTTAGTGCCCCCACATAAATCACGGCTCTACAGCCAATCAGAGGCATCTGTGAGCTCGCGCAAGCGGAAGGAGCGGATAGCGCTGTCCTCCGAGTGTGTTAATCCAACGCCCCCAATTGTGCGTGAGTTCGAAAAGATGCAGTTGGCTGGCGTTCGGTTCGGAGGAAAGATGTGATAGTCTTCGGTCATCCCAACTGAGTGGTAGTAGTAGTAGCCTTAATGTGGGAAAAAAACAAAAAACCAGCGTTTATTGGATCGTGCATAGATCAACCTTGTACATAAATGCAGTTAGACTAATTTAATTTAGTTATTTAAAAAGACAACATATACCAGCCTTTGGTCACACAATACAATATGGATGTTGGTATTCATGCATGCCACTTGGAACAAAAAAAGTGTCTTGATGTGCCCTCCAGTCCCCCCCCATCTCTGATCTCTGTGATTCATGATATCAAAATGGACACCGTATTCATTCATGTTCTGTATGTCAAGAACTCAGCTGAGTTGTATTTCTCTGCTGTGCCTTTGTCTCTCCTAGTGAATATCCCTAAGTGTATACTTCCTCTCTAGTAGCAATACAAATGTAAAACAGCCTAATTGACTTTCCGCCCAAAGACGAGGCTTAGCACACGCAACATGGTAATTACTCGCTGACCCGGTGAGACTCTTTTGTGCCGAGGAATTGCACGCTCGAGCCCACACGTGTCTTATCTATTGTTCTACCTGGAGATGAAAATAAGGTCCCACAATTGACTTTTGCTATATTCAACTTTTGTTGTATAGAAAAGAGTCTATTTCATGTCATGGTTTATTATCAAGCTGAATCACCTCGCAGATATGTTTTGCCCCAGACAAACCTTTTTGAAAACGATTTGGCATTTATAACTGCAGTGAAATTCATGTCTAATAAATTAGTAGCAATTTGGCCATTTTAAAGGTTGCCGCATTAAGGGCAAGGCAGCGGTTTTATAACTAATTTATTGAAATGAGTTAGTTCTTAATTGGCTATCCTAGTTAAGTAAAGGTTAAATAAACACCGCCTTAAGAAAAACATTGAGTGACAGGCTAGCTTAACGCACAGCCAATTATGGAAGGATTTTCCTGTGCTGGGGGGCACGGCCACATTGTTGGATGTTGGTTTATTCTTCAGCTGAATGCAAAAGCCAGAGGGATGCTATTTCATGCAATCAACATCCCTCAACTGACATTTAATACATTGTGTGCATGACTGCACGACTGCAGAGGGCCTCTCTTGCTCTCCGCTGCTTTCGGCAGCCTTCGCTGACAGCACACACAATGCACAGTGCAAACTGTATTATTTCAGCCCTGTGGCTGACTTCTCCACTCATAAACTTCTGCTCACGTACGTTTTTCTATAAGGACAATCTCTTCGTCTCCTTTTTAACCTTACCTTTTTACTATCTCTTTTTATACTGTATATAAAGGCTACTTGGAAATCGCATTTTGCTTTCACTTAGTGTAAATGAAATTCAGCTCCGTGGCTCACATGAGGCTTCAGTGCAGGTTAATTCCACACATTAGGAAGCGAATGTCCCCGGCTCCTTTATTTATAATAAATTGAAATCTATATTTACATAACAAGTCTCCTGGGGTTAAGAACTACAATGCTGAGTTGAAATTGAGTGGAACATGTTGTATTGTGTTACCTTGGTGATGGTGGATGCAGCTGTTTAAAAATTTTAGTTAATGTCGTGCGGACGGCTCAGGTTCACTCACGCGAGTTAAATCACTGCATAGGTCAGCGTACTGAGAAGTAAACTCTATAAACCAATATCTCATATAGATGCAGCTGTCACTATAGCCAAGGGACATGCTCACTAAGACAATTATATCAAGTCCTGTTTGTTGCTTTCTTCAGGTGGGACAGTGGAGATGATGCACAAGCAGAGTGACACTCTCTCACACTGATGGATGTCCTAAAGGAGACAGGTCTCCATGTGCCGACTTTGAATTCAGTGCAGACCAGTGCATTAGACCAGACTGGTAAGTCAAAAACAAGTTACTCTGATTAGAATCTAATATCTGGTACTGTTCTTCGCTTTTCTTCTGACCCCATTATCATTGCACTCTTGGCCGTCTATCAGGCAAAATCTTAGCTTGGTGCCTTTTTAAGAAGATTGTGGCTGTTAAATTGAAAAATCTAACTGTGGCATTAGTCTTTCCTGTTCACATTGCATACAAGTTAAGACTTTATTTGTCATATATACTGTACATTACAGCACAGTGAAATTCTTTCTTCGCGTATCCCAGCGTAACTGGGGTCAGAGCGCAGGGTCAGCCATGAGACAGCGCCCCTGGAGCAGATAGGGGTAAGGGCTTTGCTCAAGGGCCCAACAGTGGGAACCTGATGGAGCTGTGGATTGAACCGCCGATCTTCCGATCAGTAACTCAGTTCCTTAGCCCTCTGAGCCACCACTGCGCCTAAATGACATGACATTCAGTCCAGGTAGCTTCTGTAGACCATTTATATAAGTCTGTCAAGCTTTAGTTTATCATGAACTGCCCTCTACTCGATTCTAGCTGAGGGATTTGAAGAGCGGAGCCAACGCCACTGTCATAGTCACAAAGATAAGTACTGTAGCAAGTCCTCTCTCTGACCAAGTGAATAACACCTCTACTGAACTCTGGATCAGAGGCTTTTTTTTCCGAGGAACAGCAATGAACCATTCTGCAGTTACTCTTTGCTCATTACCAAAATATGGTACAGAGAAATTGATTTCTCCACCATTCACAAATGCCAGAGGCCATTAAGGACCACACTGACAGCTGCTTTAACAAATGGCGGTAGTTGCTTGCTCACATATATATTTCGTTTCCTTTACCCCTGGAATTTAAGCGCTTTGGTGTTATGTAGCGTCAGATGAGCGAACACGCAATACGCTGGAAACGTCAAGAGAAAAAAATGTTGTGCTTACTTCACTCTCCCTTTACTTTATTTTTGTGGCGCAAAGTTATTGGAAAATTGTCAGCATGATACTTTAATTTATACCAGCTTTAGACTTCCTGCTGAGATCCTCGGAATGTATTCACATTTGTACATATTTCAGAAAAGGTAGACAGGGTTGGTTCTGTGAATACCCGTAGTATAAAGCTTTCAGAGCCTGTCAGTTGTCTTGACATGCTTCATTTTTGGCTCTTCTCAAATCAATGGAAGAGAAACTTGCTTCTCTGAATAAAAAGCATACAAGCCAGGACCTTCATCCTGCCAATTCATAACAGGCAGGCATGTGGTCATTTATTCACAGAGCTATCTGGCAGAAATCAAACCTGGACTGAGGATTGGAGACTGACTACAAATTGCAAATGTCTGGGGATGCCACCACCAGCTTTGGTCCAGACCAGTTTAATAAACCAACCATGTTTATTTTTGTGGCATTTTCTTAGACCGGGTATTTCATTCGAACCTCGTAAATCCTAACAGTGAAACAAGGTTTAGTTTGCTCACCTTGCAGTGTGTCTAGCATAAACAGTGTTGGCAATGAAAGGCTCAGGACATTGTAACCTATTGCCAGAAGCCAGGATAACCCCATATGCTGCTGTATAGCTGTCCAAAAAGTGCAACAAAAAAATTTTTCTGCACAGTTATAGAACATACACTGATATGCAGCGAATCAAAAATAACGACTCAAAAACCTGTTAGTGTTTTGTATGTACACTCTTACAAGCTTCAGATATTTAAGAGCGAACAGAAATTTGTGATGCTACTTCCCTCTCACCCTTCAGTGTCAGAACCAATTAGTGAGCTTCTGTCAACTCCCTGTGATACTCTGCTCCACAGCTTGGCAGAAAGAGGAGCAATCAGCTGTTGGAACAGCTGAGGATTCTGGATGAACATGCAAAGCCGATTCCAATACATAAGAAGTAAAACTGCTACAGTACATTAGATAAAGAATTGTCGCAAGCATGGGGTGCATTCCATTGTCTAAGAAAATAAAGAGGAGTGCATTCCATGACCTGAAAGTGCAAAGAAAAAAAATGGTTTTAGTCCACCGTTAATGAATAAAAGGGTGGATTCCAGTGACTTACATCTACTGGCATTCAAAGCACAAGAGTTTTTGCCTGTAGATCCTATTGATTTATAGGGACAAAGGGAACATTTTCTATAAACATTGCTCATAGATGTTTGAGAGCTGTGTGGCACCGTTTATGTTAGTGAAAAGTGATCAAGGACTAAAAGCAGTACGGTCTTTGTATTATTTGACACACCATTCGCCCATGACATGGAAGGTCACCTCCATTCATTTAATATACAGTTTTCTTCCTACTGTACATTGTTGTAGTTTCATCTTAAGGCACATTTAATATTAAATACATTATGAGTCATTCAATTCATTTCGAGTCTATATCTTTCGAGTGTATACCTTTTTTTCTTTTTTCTTACAACGAATTCAGATTTGCATTTACATCCAAAATGAGCAGGACAGAATGACAGTGTCAAGGAAAATCTTCCTGAGACAAACAGATGTTGAAAGCACTGGAAAGTCCTACAAAAGACAAACAATATGCATACAGAAGAGTGTGCAGCAGAGCAAGTACATTTGGATAGCCCACCGCAACTTATGGCAAATCCATAACATTAATCTTTCATTTGCTTTTCTGCTTGTGTATGCACACTGTCTGCTTTGGTTGATTTAGTTGATGTACAGTATATGGATATATACATAGATATACAGTGTGGCCGAAATGAAAAATTTCTTATGCTTGTATAAAAAAAAGATTGATGAAAGAAATATAGTCAGAAAAATATCGTAAATTATCATGATCACGGATGAGTTAAACGCTTGTGGCAGTTGCATCATAAAAAGTCAAAAACAGCTATTTTTGATAGTGCACGTAACAGCATTTGCACACAAAACATGCACAGAACTCATAAGATTGGGAGTAAACAGCTGTGTGTGTGTGTGACCATAAGAAAACCATATGTTAGTCAGGCTCCTCAGAAAAAAAGGCTTTAATTTGCTAGAAAGCATAAAGATTGCACCTTAGAACAATGTGATCTGATGAGCCAAGGTTTATTTTATTGCATAGCCATGGGCATATCTGGGTAACTAGGGAAGGAAGTGCATGAAGTGATGGTGGTTAGTGTGTGACTGAATTTTAGACTTCCAACGATTTTAAGAAAAATAGTGTATTAAATGTTTAGGAATTGCAGCTGTTTTATTCTCTGTCCATTTTCATAGTAACTTGACATATGGCTGCTAAACAGTTTTATGCGCCAGTTGTGTTTTTTTTTTATAGTTATTTATGAAAAATTATCCAGATGAAAGTACTGCAGTTGATGCTAAGTTGATTCATGGGAGCTCCCAATATGCAGTCCAAAAATGTGCTGATATACTGTATGTAAAGGCGAGCATCATTAGATTAATAAAACTAAACAGCTCTATCATAAAGATCCATTCTTAAGAAGCAGGACTGCACTGGTGAGCTCTGAACACCCAAAGCCTTGAAGGCCAGCAAAGACAAATAAAGTAAATAACTGTACACTTCGTTCCTTGGTCAAAAAAAACCCTTTACAACATTTGTCAAAAACGCTCCATTTGTCCAACGCTCGCAAAAAGAAGTATCCAATCAAGACACTTCATGAGACATATTCATTATGTCAAGATACCATTTACTGATAACACTCAAGAAGAGATTAGACTTGGCTTAAGGACTTCTAAAAAAAAAAAAAAACCTCTTAGATCTGATACAGGATTAACTTGTACCAGAATGATTGGTGGAGAAGAATGGAAAGAAGGAATGGCTCATCTTCCTAAGCATACCGCATCGTATGTCAATCAGGCTGGAGGCAACAGAACAGGGTCAGTGTAGATT
>JAQQZT010000002.1:11251261-11269306 GCA_030068275.1 Clarias platycephalus
TTTGGTAAGTATTTTGAAGAATTTTGGAGTGTATAGAATTATAATGTTCTGCTAAGATTCATTCAGATTAAAAACTAAGAAGACTGTGCTCATCAATACAGATGCATAATGGCCCAAAGCGTATTGCAAAAGAAACTCAAAGCAAAGAAACAGAATGTTCTTTAAGGGCTGAGTCAGTCACCTGGCCTCAACTCAGCTCAGAATTCCTTTCACTTACTATAGACAAAAATGAAGGCAGAAGTCCCAAAAACAAGCAGCAACTGAAGTTTGCCCTAATAACGAAACTCATAATAATGCTGAGGTCAATGGGTCCCAGACTTCATGCAATAAATGACAGCAAGGTATATGCATCTAATTATTAAAAAGCCTTCAATGTTTCTAATCATGATAGCCTGTCCAGTTACTTTTGAACCTGTAAAGAAAATTGAGTAGGTCAGATTGTAGGTCAATGCATGTCATTTTCATCACATCATCCATACGTAGGTTTTAAGAGTAGTGAAGAGGAGAGTAGAGCTACCAGCTGTAAATTTATTCTCTTTATATCTCATATTGTCAACTGTGTGTTTAGAACATTATATTCTTTTGAAATATATGAAAACCTCAATCTTTAAACATTGTCTAATTTTGGAGAGTGTTGGAAAAAGTGGTTCATGAGCAGTTATATTTTAACGAGTCAAATATTTTTTATAGATTTCAGATAGATTTTTAGAAAAGTCTTATTTAATAGATATATGCCTACTTTGCTTCACTGATTAAATTACAAGAGTGCTGGCTGATAAGTTGATTTACAATTCTGTCTTTTTACGTCTTGCTATTGTTAAACACAGTCTAGAATTGGAGAAGTTGTTGGCTGTAGGTTTGTCTCAATTAAAGCTGAACTGTTTTACAGTAGCACAAAGATTTCAAAAAGTTGAGGTTCAAGGCCATTATCTAGAAGTAAGTTAATCTTGAATCTTTGTAAATGGTATAGAATCCAAATGTTTGAATAATTATATAAGCTGATGATAAAGCAATGCTGGCCCCACACAAGGACGAGAATGAATTCAAGTCAATCCTGATTGCCAAGTTCAGCAAGGTTAAAATGTGGCTAAAAGACATTAAGCTTTTTCCTCATATTGGACTGAATTTATATTATTTGCATCTAAACCTTGACTAGTGTTGCATTAGAAAGCCAGTATTTCTCTGCTAAACCCTCTGTTAGCTAGAGTATTCCTTTTAAGAGTCTGGTGAAGGTAAATAATACGGATAGATTCCTAGCTAGGAAATGAAATTTTATTGATAAACTTAAGTTTGCTGGCTAACACTCTTTTTCTGAGTTCTTTTGCTCAGAGCAAGTTAGTAAAAGTTGGACTGGATGTCTTGGTTTTCTCTGTATTCTGAAGTGTTATTGTTTTCGTTTTCTGTGAGATTTTTGTCCCGGACTTCCCAGTGCCAGTATTTCCCAGTATTCACTTCACTACAGTTATATCATAGTCACATGATCCTCGTAATCTTCACCTGCACATTGTTTAACGTAACTAGTGTATGTGACGTCAATGTTTTCATTTGTCCTCTGCCTTGTATCTGTTATAATTTTTGCGCATAAAAAAAACAACACATTTACAAACACAACTTTTATTATCTGGTAAAATTATCAAACGCATGTTCATTTTACCAAAGCTACCTACCGTATTGCTGCCACTTTGTGTTTCGGAAGGAAGGATCGAAACCTATATGGGTGCGTGTTACTGTACTTCAGGTTATGTGGAGTAAGAAATTAGACCATGTTGAACATAAAAAACAGGCAACCACCAACACTTCTAAATGAAAGTAAAAGCATGGCTTTTTTTTAATGGAAAACTGGGAACTTTTTGTTTTTTGTTATTCTAGACATTTGGAGATTGTCTATTGATTCAGCCACAAGAGCATTGGTAAGGTCAGGCAGTGATGTCAGGCAAGAATGCCTGGCACATAGTCAGCATTCATCCTAAAGGTGTCCCATGAGGTTGAGGTCAGGTCTCTGAAGTGCAGACCACTTGAGTTCTTCCACTACAGTCTTAGCAGACCATGTGTTTATGGAACTCCCTTTGTCCTCATTGTCATGCTGGAACAGGTTTGGCCCACTTAGATTCAATCAAGAGAAATCGTAATTCTATAGCATACAAAGACATTTTAGATAATTGTGTACTGCCCAAGTTTTGGGGAGACCCGTGATAGTGATCAGGGGTCATGCTTTTGCCACATAGTGGGAAGTGGGGAGGATATTATTTATATCGTCTGAAATATATATATAGTCTTTATACTGATTCAGGGATTGACTTCATTGTTGAAATTGACTTTGAGTATACAAATGAAATAAGTAAGTAATTAATGCCATTAATATCTATGTTGTAATGTGCTGATATTATGCTTTTCTGTCTTTGTGTAGGATCATGTGACCTGAGAGGTAACCTAAAGTTGTATGGTGCTACAGATAACACCTTCCCCCTGTCCTCCTCGGTTGCTGTATTGAGTGCCCAAAGAAGTGGTTCAGATGGCCATAGAGTAGCATTGGCATTAAGAGAGTACTGCCTCCCAAGCCCACCCTCACCTCTGACTCTAACTAAGACACCTGAGCAACCTACTGATGAGTCCAGCAGCTGTGCCATATCCCTCACAGCTTGTGTTACCAAGGATGTAAATCCCTGGTCCCTGTCAGAGGACAGTAATAAAGCATCTCTCACCATGATGGAGCCAATTGGCATGTCTGAGATGACAGAGGACTGCCTAATCCAGCAAAACCGTACTTGCCTGGGCTGCGTCATTGAGACAAAGGATGCACTGGATACTGAGCCTATTATTAATCTAAAAATGACTGACGTGGACCGTGAATATGATGCTTGCTCCATCTCCAACATACAGTGTATTGGCCTCGGTGAAACAGGCAATTGCTCAGAGCAGCTACTGGCTGACCAGCTTTTGACCTTTCCCATGCCTAAATCTCAGACCGGAGAGAAAAAGAATTTAGATAAGACAGAAAATGACCCAGATCAGACATCCAGAAGCATGTTTGAAGGACTTCTGCTAGACAAATGCAATGGAGAGAATGGTCTGCTCCCCAGTTCAAACCAGGACTGGGGTTACATCGAGTCCTTTATCAGTGAGAGCAAAATCGAATTGCTGGACCTATGTTCAAAAAATGAGCTCTCGGTAAACCTTTTCTCAGAAGAAGATGTGGATAACTATATGTTTGACGATGACGATGATTCTGCCCTGAGCAGTGACATGTGCTCGCTGAAAATCCGCTATGAGTCATTCCAGGACAACATGAGGGAAAAGACGAATGTCTTGCAGGAAGAAACCCAGTTTAACTTTTTCCCCAGTGTCATGGTAAACTCCACAAAAACAGAGGGTAGTGTGGTCAAGAAGAATGCAGATGACCTCTTAACTAAATCTGAAGACCTTGCACTAGAGAATGAACATAAAGAAAATGGCAGTAATAGCTCCTTAGAGAGAGCATCTGATTACAGTCCAGAAATTAACTTCTTCATTGATTCTAGCAACTCAACTGAAGACTCGGAGGAATATAGTGATGACAGCTCTAGCACTGGGTCTATTGACACTTTTCTTCTAAGCAAAGAGAGAAACTTATTTTCACAAAAGAATGTTTGCTCTTCCAACCCTCTAAATTATGGCTTGAGAGCAAAAAGAAAAGTCAGGTACAGTGATGACTACCTTTATGATGTTGACTCTATTGACAGTGAAAAAAACAATGAAAAGCGTGAACAGACACCAACTGGTCCAAGACAGGAAGAGGATGATGACTGGTGCCCTAAAAAGAGAAGAAAATCTTCCCGGAAAGAACCACCCGTGATAATTAAATATATTATTATCAACAGATTTAAAGGGGAAAAACACATGTGTGTAAAGCTCTGCAAAACTGATCCAACAGTCACAACTGTGTGTTTAAACGAAAACACAGTTAGCAAATATGAAAAACTGGCACCTCTGAAGGATTTCTGGCAGAAGAAACAAAGGGAGCATGAAGAACAGCTTAGACTGCATGCAGACGATCAACACAATTTCCACCTTAATGGTAATCGCATGTTTAGTTCTAGCCCTCCCAAAAGGAAACACAAGCGTGCGAACAGACTTAGGATTCAGAGGATTCAAGCTGTGCTGCAGTCACCCCACAAGCAGGACTTCTGTTACTCTGACCTGAAGCAGGAATCTGGCTCAAAATGTGAGACAGCTCCCACAGCAAGACCATTAACAATAGCAGCCCCCAGTTGTTTAAGTACATTAGACCCAGATGACATCATGCACACTGTTACCCCAAAGAGCAGATCAGAACGGAGAGAGGAGAGAAGAATAGGAAATAAAATGGTTAGAATTCGGAAATTCAAAAGTGAAGCAAGGATCAGAAGTGAGAGAATGAAGAAATTTGAAGAGAACACTGAAAGCAAGTCAAACATAACTGAAGCATGTGTAGCGACAGAAAATACGGACATTAGTGGAATCAAAACAGAGATGAACTCGGCTATACACAGTCCTCAGAGTCAAACAGCTAAGACCACTGAAAAAATCGTTTTCATGACTAACACATGCTCCTATAACAAAGCTACATCATCTGATGATGTGGCCACAGGTATGTCTGTTATCCCTGGAGGCTATCTGCAGACATTGTTGGAAGCCTCAGACTCCTTGGGTGGCTCTGGTGGCTCCTTTTTTCCTCAGCAGAACCCCAGGCAACAATCTCTGGGTCTCTCTCTGGAAGAGCAGCAATTTACTCCTCTTCAGCTAGCGCAAAGCTGCGTACTCTCCCCACCCTCTGAATCAGAGCTCCAACAGTCGCCTCAGAACTGCCCCAGTCTCACTCAAATGTGGCACACTCCGCTTGACCCAAATCAGCAGTTCACCTCTGATGTCCCAGAGACAGCAATCTTGCCCAACAACTTCCCTAGTACCATGTCTTTGCCAATAGCAGAAAACCTTGCAGTTCCAGGGTACAGTCAGTTGGAGCTGGATAACAACAGAATCCTTTATGAAAAAAATTACATGCCAGAGCAGGCACTACCAGCTGATTCAGATTTTCAAGTATGTCAAGTTCCCAGTATGGAAGGCCAACTACAGTTTCAAAGAGGGGCATTGCACAGTAACAATGGAAGGCTTATCAGTTTCGATTCAGTTGGCTCACTGTCAGCTACTTCCAGCAATTACAGCTCTTTAAGTCTTAAGGCTTGTGAGAAAGATGGTGAGAATGATGTGAATGAGAACTTTCTGGCCCACTGCAGTCCCAAACTGGTGATTCAACAGAACGTTGAAGCAATCACACCACTGAGGGAGTCAACAGACTTGCTTGATATATCTAACTTCACTCCTGATAAATTCCGACATGCATCACTGTCGGAGCTCTCACCTCCTGAGACCCCCAACTTGTCCCCACAGGTCACATGGCGAGAGCTGAAGATATCGGGAAATTCCAAGGTTCTCCAGAATGGGTCTGAGCTAATATCGGAGGGTACTCAAGAGGTGAAATGGAATTGCAACATGACAGAACACCAAGAACACCTGCCTGGATTTGGAGCAGATAATAACCAGTATCAGTTGCATAGTTCTAATAATGACAACCATACCAGCCTGGAAAAGAAGCCAATTAATGAAACTGACTTTGATGAGCATGGTGCTGAAATGATCAATGGGAAAAAAGGCTCAAAGAAGAAAGGCAACAACAGGCAAACTTCAGGACAAAATTCTAAAAAAAGCAAAGCAACCAAACCAAAACCTGCAAAGGGAGAGAAGGTCAAGACCCCAAGACAGAATTCACGAGCATCGAAAAAGCTAAAAGCCTTATTGGATGAAAAGACTAAAGGCCAGCTTGGGGACACAAAGTGTATGACACATCAGCTGATAGATAGCAGCTCTGAGGACTGGCCCGGAATAGGCTGGTCAGAGACCAACAGTTACACAGATGACCAGCGAGAGTTTGAAGAGCCATCCAACATCCTTTCTAACATTGTATCGGGGATGGCCGAAGTGCAGCGTTTCATGATGACCTCGATTGAGCCGATATGGGGCCCTGCTACAGACATCTGTTTACCCTCAGAAGTAAATAGTCTAAAGTTAAAGACACTCAAAATCCTTGCAGGAACCTCATCTGAACCCAAGAAAAAAGGTTCCGTGTCTGCTGAAGGGGCAAAAGGCAAGAAAGGAGGGGGGAAATGTGGCAAGTCTCAAGCTAAGTTCAATGCCTCTCATCCTCTCTTCCCCCAGTTGACTCTGGGCTGTAACATGTTTGATAAGTCTAATCTTGGGGTACCAGGCGTGAATGGACCAGCACACAAAAAAATGTATCGTCATAAAACCAGCTCTAAATTCCCTCGGATTGAAAACCTTAAAGGCAAGCGGGCTGACCCAAACAAGGACATAGCATTGATGACCTCATTTGAAAAACTGAGGTAATACTTTGTAACTAGCTGCTGATGCACGTTCCTCACTTTTCCCCATTTCCCGCTCAGTCCTCACACCCTGGCACACCTGCACTGACTTAAAGCCGGAGATGCATGGAAATTACCCTTGACCCACCCTTTCTTATTTTGGCCCTCTGAAGAAGATATAGATATCTTGCATGAGAAACTACATGTACTTACAAACTACCTATTGAGTGATTGTGCGAGGCTTGATTGAGATTTTAACCTACCATGGCTGCATTTTCTTCATGCTTTTGCAATTTTTCTTGTAGTTGTTTTCGTTCTTTTTGTCTAAAGAAAAAAAAAAAACCTTCATAAATGCAATGTGTCTTCTTGGGAGCCATTTTATAAAAGTGAAATTTGCTATCCTAATTGTGTGTTATTATACTTCTTTGTTTGAAACATAGTTATTTGGATTAAAAAAAAAATGCTGTTGTGCAAAGTAAGCTCCTCAATTAGATTTTGTATGCAAAACAGGATGACCTCATCTTGCTCTCTCCCCCATACTGCCTGACTTTTTCAATTCAAAACGCTCATCCTACTATCCTGGATAAGCAAAATCCTTTGTAGGCCCTAAAAACATTGATAGCACATATTGGGACCATTTTGTATCAAAGACATATCAGATTAACATTTTGTCCTATTTTTTCTTACTGATGGCATGGAATTATAATTTTATTCTTATGCTTTTACTATGCTTTTACAGGAGTATTACTGGAACCTATGTTAGAGGGACATTTCTAAGCCATGGAATCTCACTGTACAGAAATGCACTATTTAATGACAACAAGAGTTCTAAAGATCAATGTGCCAAATGTAAACCCTGTGCAAATTTATTAGCTACATAAAAAATGGCTGTTGAATTTACTATTCATAAGAATTTTGGCCGTACCCTTTGAAGACTGTGAGAGTTAACATTCCAGATTGTTCCCTCTTTCTTTTTGGGATCCTATATTACGTAGAGCACCCGCAGCTGACAGTGGTACATAGCCACTCACATAACCAAAACAAGACTGGACTGTCCTCTTCTTTTCCACTGACTTGCCAAAATCAATTTACCTCAGCATTACGTGGCTTTGAAAATAAAGTCAAGCAAGGAACGATGAAAAGCACAGAAGAAAATATGGACACTGTTCTGGATAACCAAGGACACCATACTGACATTAAAGGGTTAACATGGTAATGCTTATGTGATTCCTTTTACAAAAATTCATAGGAATGCCCATTTCAGGTTATTTTAAATGAATGCTGAAATCAAATGAAATACTTTGAGAGAAATTTACATAATTTACATAGGTTTGTATATGCCTCCAATGCAGGTTTAGGAAATATTACAATGTACAGAGACCTCATGTAACTGAATTATTAAAATATTTTGTGTTCCAAATGACATGGCTAACAAACTCTTAAAGAACGTTTTGTGCACTGGTTTTTGGTACTGAAGGCCAAAATTCAGCTTTTTTTTTTTTTCAGTCCACTTATTTCGAGACAACTTATTATACAGATAATCATAAGGTAGCAAATTGTTTATCACGACAGTGAACTGGTCAGTTAAACATAGATAATTTCTTAGGACATTTTTTTTGCAAATCTTCAGGTGAAAGGGGGATACAGTAGCTTCTCAGCCTCAAGGTCCTGGTTTTGAACGTGATCTTAGGCTACAATCTGCATGGAGTTTAGCGGTTTTCAGGTTTCCTCTTACTCCTCCAGAAACATACAGGTAGACAGATTATTGACACTAAATTGATTCATGGTGAGAAAGTGCATGCATGATACCTGCAACTTATTGTTATATTGTACCAGTTGTATGTGCTATATGCATTAACAATGCTGGTCACAACAAACTGTTTCATAGTCTGTTAACTGGGGGGTGGTGACATTCTGAAAGGGGCTTGAGTTTAAAAAAATTAATAAAATTGTAGTCCACACCAAAAGTTTCTCATGTGCGCTAGAAATGCACTCCAGATAATTGAGTTTTGTTTTTTTTCAAGTCCTTTTAGGGGCTCTGTAGGTTTTGGTGACATTGTAGTGTAAAAATTATTTACCCAACAGTATTGGTCAAGTTGCCTGAGGACTTGGGCATGCAGTTTCCCCTTAATAGTTTATAGAAAGTTTTAGTAATTACTAATCAGAAATTTCTCCTACTTATTAGCTACAGTGCAAAGTTAAACTGACCAGTTGCAACTGAAGTATACAAGCTATTTAAGGTTTCCCTATTTGCATATTGCATATCTAACACATTAACTGGTGAAATATTGACAGCATTCAGCAATTACATGGTGATTATCATCCATAAATGATTTACACACAAACTTTTACCTGAAATATTTTGCCATTGCAGATTTGTCCTAGTAATTATTGGAGTATAGTACAGTAAAGTTACTGCCTGCATTTTGTGTATCAGAATGGAAATAATGTGCAGTAAGTGTTAGAAGTATTGGGTAAATATGGGTTGGTCTGGAATTTCAACTGTGAAATTTGCTTATAATTGCTAACATTTCTGTGAAAGCAGGTCACACGTGTTAACATCTATGAATGTCAAGAAATGTCTTTTCGGTATAAGAGTCGCTGCATTTAGTGATTCAGTTCTCTTGTGTATGGGCTAAATAAACCAAGAATCAGGACCCATTTCTACATATCTACAGATATATCCACGAATATTTGAAATTAAACACAGCCCGGCCACTTTAGTAGGAAGACCTGTACTCCTGTTCGTTCATGTAGTTAAACGATCAGCCGATCATTTTCAACAGTGCAATGCATAAAACCATGTAGAATAATATTTTTTCACTTATGTTAAATGTCCACAAAATTACCCAGGACGTTCTGAAATACTAAGGCTGTCTGGCACGTAAAAAGCCATAATACAAATCACTGAGATTACATTTTTGCCATATTCTGGTGTTAAATGTGAATACTGAGGATCTTTACCTGTATCTTCATGGTTTTTGGCATTGCACTTCTGCCCCATTACTGGATAATTGCAAGAACACAGGTGTTTACATTAAAGTGGCGGGTAATTACACAAGCATGTTGTATTTATTCACTTTTCATTAAAAATGTATTAGTCTAGAAAATATTTAGAGGGACAAGGGATATGGAAAATGCCTTAATGTCTAAAAGTATGTTCATTCATTACTGCAACATTTCAATCTGACATTTTTTTTTTTTTTTAGTTTTGCTCTGCGTTCGTTTGCCTCTCTCCATTCTGTCTAGCATGCCGTAACTAAGGACCAGAACATGCTGGTGATGGAAAAAACTGCACATGGGCTGTCATGCCCTCTTGCCTGCCTTCCTTCTTTTCTGCCTATTTTCAACTGAATGTACTTCTTTGAGATTTGTACAGTGTGCCACTGTTAAGCTGCCTCTTCTTACTGGTGCTAAGAAAGCAAATGTTCTCCTCCCTGATATGACTATATCTAAATATATATAGTTATGAACAAGAGAAAACCCTAATCCTCTCTTTATGAATGTATAATACATGGCTATGTCTGATGTATCCACACCATAATTATTTGACGTTAATTGGATTACTTTTTGATTGAAAAGATTATTGAGCTTTATAAATAAAATTGTCTAGAGTTGATATTAGAGGGATTCTTAAACTCTTGACATAACAAAAAATACTGTATATTTTTCTCTGTGCCAATTTGTAACATATTTTGTAAGTGTATATTTTTCTTAGAAAGTGATGTGAAGTATTAGTATGTGTGAGTAACCTTTTTTGTGCCTATGCAGGCAGTGAAAAGGATGGATAATAAAAAGTTTTCTGGTTTTAAAAACCAAAATATCAAGCAACCTAAAAAAATTATCGACCTTTTTGTTGGGAGTTTTGTACAACGAAATTGACCTTGTTGTGGGAGTATTGTGTTATTGTGAAAAACACAAAAACATAATTAAAGAAAAACGAAGACGAAATTTAATTTGTGAACTACTTGCTGTTTTATAGATTTTTCATGTAAATTATTCTAGTATTTTTTGGTTTATGTTGTAACTGTTGAAAAAGTTTTAAATATTTGTGAACCCGCCTGTATGGTGACAATGTAATATTGGTAACTTGCTGAGTTTTGTAATAATGTTTATGGAGTAAATATACAAATTAAAATGAGATTTTGAATGCTGCTTTTGGAAACTGTCAAAGTTTGTCCTGTCACTTTTTTTTAAGCTCCCCAAATCTGCCTAGTTGCTTGACCTGTAGATGTGAACCATGGCAGTTCACAGGCTGTTCATAAGCATAGGCCCAATGAACATTTGTTACGTGGGTGCATTCTGTGCCTTTATTAATTTTCCTTGTTTGCAGCATTAGGAATTAACTACAGCACTAGTTTTCCAGAACTCTACTTTTGTCATTTACCACAATTCATAACTTCTCTGTACTTAAAATGGTGCAGATTGTGTACCTTGCTTTCTATTTCCACCAACAAATTTAGTTTCAGCCAACAAAATCAATTACTTGAAGATATTTCTTGTTTAGGTTAAAAAAAAAAAAAAAGTAGAAGGACTGAATAAACAGTACTTCATATAAAAAGTGTTTGTTTTATTTACATTTTTCACCTTTTTTTTTTTTAGCACGATGCAAAGTACATGCATTTCAACAAGCTTCCCAACTCGAGTTCCACTCATAACCTGGTAGTTCATGTCAGCTACATTACATGAGTGGCCCCAAATATATGCAGTGTGGCATAAGTATTCACCTTTGTGAACCTTTCTACATTTTGTAATGTTACAGCCTGGAATTGAAATAGATTTTGTTGGGATTTTAGTGTTTGATTTAAATAATATTTCTACCATTTCAAAATGATTGAATGATTAGTGAACAGTAGGTTTCCCACGTCAATACCAATGAAAATCAACCCACAACAGGGTTCAGTTTTGGCCTTAACATATTCTAAAAGCCAAGGTTTTTGTACTGTCTCTGCTTTAACCATGGATTGTTGGCTGCTTTTAACGCTTACCATATTTGACCACTGACTTGCTACTCAAGTCTAAGTGACCACTCATTTACAAATCGATATTTAAACTAATAAAGTATTTAAATGAACCTTTGTTTCACAGTACTGTATGTTTGATTACCTTATATGACAATTGTAATGTTTCCCCTTAATGAAGTAAATAACAGAAAACCTGTTAATAGCAAACTAACTTATATTTGAAAGACTGAGGGCAGTTTTGGAATTTCTTCAATAAATGCCCAAACTATTTGACTGTACTTACAATTTACATTGTACATATTTTAAGAGACAAACATGAGAAAATTGTTATTGTGTACTTACAATTTACATTGTAAGTACACAATAACAAGAGACAAACATGAGAAAATTGTTATTGTGTACCTTTATCTAGGGCCTGACGATAACAAAAATGTGTCACTAATATCGATTTTGAGGAGATACATTGAACTCAGGTGGTGTAGTGGTTAGCACTGTTGCCTTGCACCACCAGGGTCTGGGTTCGGTTCCCGGGAAGGCTTGATTCCCGTCTCTGTGTGCATGGAGTTTGCATGTTCTCCCCGTGTTTGGTGGGTTTCCTCCGGGTACTCCGGTTTCCTCCCACAGTCCAAAGACATATAGGTTAGGCTAATTGACATTCCCAAATTGCCCGTAGTGTGTGTATGTGTGTGTGCCCTGCCATGGATTGGCACCCTGTCCAGGGTGTACCCCGCCTTGTGCCCTAAGTTTCCTGGGATAGGCTCCAGGTTCCCCGCGACCCTGACTACAAGGACAAAGCGGTATAGAAGATGACTGACTGACTGACATTGAACTCAGGAAATGCAGGTCTGTAGCTATTCATTTTGGTTCATGTCAAAGTGATTATATGAGAGCTGATGTTCTGTATGTAGATAATCTCACAATCATAACAGATACAGTGGATTCACTCACTCTCACTCATCTTCTATATCGCTTTATCCTGTATTCAGGGTCGTGGGGGCCTGGAGTCTATCCCAGGAGACTTAGGGCATGAGGCGGGGTACACCCTGGACACCCTGAATCCATCGCAGGGCACACACACACACACTCACACACTCATTTACACACTATGGGCAATTTGGGAACACCAATTAACCTAATCTACATGTCTTTGGACTGTGGGAGGAAACCGGAGTACCTGGAGGAAACCCACCAAACACGGGGAGAACATGCAAACTCCATGCACACAGAGACGGGAATCGAGCCTGGCCGGGAATCGAACCCGTACCCTGGAGGTGCATGGTGACAGTGCTAACCACTACACCACCGTGCCGCCATGCGGTAGATTATCAAAAGAGAAAGAGGGTATATTGAACAATATGGAAAATTAACTATATATCAGGTAATTGTTGGAAGTTGGATATAAACTAAAGCATGTATTAGGGGTATATATGAGTGAACAATATAGCTCCATTTACTCCCATTGGGCCCAATCTATCAATCTTTTGTCGCGTGTAAATCTTTGCATGAGACAAACAGAACTTAAATGATATGCGGAATTTACAAATGTTTTGTGAAACATGTATGCTATGCGACAGCACATTCCCAATATAGCCAATGTTATTTTAATGACGCCCATAAAATTCCATAAAAGGTCACGTGTAAAGTGCTGACTACATGAAATGACTACTAAATGGTGAATAAATGCAGAAGAGTTGGAATTCATTTTGACTCATCTCTGTGACAGTAAAATATTTAACAGTGTATTAGCACATGAAAAGGTCAAAATCTAGATATACTGTAGGTGAATAAGGTGTGAAGTAAGAAAATGGATTAACATGAAGGTAGAGGAGAGGATCTATACTGTACCTACTGTAGGTGATCTTGCACACCACACATCATGCTGGGAAACTGCTATTTTTAAAATCGTTTTAATCATCTGGCCCGATTCACCAAGAGTTGCAAAGCGTTAATAGATATTACGGGATACAGAATCGACTTATAAACCAGTTTACATCTTCTAAGAAGCTCATGGTGGTTTTTAAACATTCTTTCTCATTCTTTCCGTTAAGTGTGTCTGGGAAGTGCTTTAAACGTGATTAAAATAAGCCATTTAAACTTGACAGTATAATTCATATATAAATGTGCAGTAATTAATTTGAGCGTATTTACACACAAGTCAAAAGAGCTATCACTGGCAGTGGATTATGAAATCATTACAAGGCCAACTCAATTATTCAGGATTGTTTGTAAAGAAAGAACTACACTAGTTAGCTCAGAAACACCAAAAGACCTCTAATATGATGGGAAAAAATGGTGGTAGATGACAAAAGAATACCCTTTCTGTTAAAGAAAATCCCTTTAAAACAGATGAAGAAAAGATGAAGAAAGGTATTTGTGTCAAATTCCATCACAGAATGGAAACATTTGATATGCCTCAAACATAGGAATATCATATTAGAAAAAATGATAATGACAGATGAGACAAAGCTCAACTTTTTAACAAAATGATGGAAAAAGAATAGTATGGAGATGGAAAGGAACTGCTCATGATATGAACCATTCCACTTCCATCTTTTGACATCTTGTTCCCTCGTATTTATTGTTGCTGTGACTGCTGATAAAAGTAGCCTGAAATAGGCCTATACAGTATATTTTGCTTAAATTGAGCCAAATGAAATGAAACGCATTGGATGGTGCTTCACAGTATTACATAAGCAAGGGTGCTTATTACATCACAGGGATGACCAGAAGCATACTTAGAAAGTAAGTCAAACCTTTTTTGTAGAATGTTTTTTTTTTTTTTTTTTAAACCCTCCAGGGTCCGGGTTTGGTTCCCGCTCTGCATGCATGGTGGGTTTTGTCTGGGTGCTCCGGCTTCCTCCTACAGTGCCAAAACATGCAGATTAAGCTGAGAGGCATTCCCAAATTGCCCATAGTGAATAAGCACGTGTGTATGTGTGTGTGCCCTACAATGGATTGGCACCCCTTCCAGAGTCGTTTCATGCCCTAAGTCTCCTGGTATAGGCATAATGCTCCCCTGCGACCTTGTATACAGGATAAAGCGGTATAGATGATACTGTAAGTAAGTGATTGTTGTGCAATGGTCATGTCAATCACCTGATCTGAATACAATTGAGCATGCATTTGATTTTGCTGAAACCACAACCTGCCAAAGAACAAGAAGCACCTGAAGACAGCTGCAGTAAAAGCCTTGCAAAGTATCACCTGCCAAAAAACTAAAAGCTGGTGATCCAAGTCTGCACTTTGAGTTTACAGTAAATGTATTGTTTTATTCCAACTCTGATATACTGTGGTAGACAGCAAGCATAACTATCTTTGTTAATGTCCAAATATTTATATCATTTGAAGTTAGTTCTTGAATACATTTTTGAAGAAATTATTGAACTTTCACTTTTTGTGTACATGACCCTATGCATATATTCAGCTTGATAAACATTATGGCTCAAGATTTCAGAGCTTTGAGCCAAGGCAAACTGGGTTACCATTTGCTAGGAAGCTGACATTAGCTTTTTGAACATTGTGTTAACAGAAGTAATGTAAGTGTAAGTATCTAATGTAATAAACACACCGAAAATATGCTGGTAAATAGCATTCAGTTTACGCTCAATATAATATTATTTTAAAAGTAAAGGTGATGCTTTCCAAGATTTTCTTAAAGCTCTTGCACCTAGATCCACTTATTCTTTTGGTAGAGTATATTTAAAAATGAATCACTGGCTAATTTAGCCCTCTAAATGGATACATTATGTACATATTTCAAAAGGAATTGACGTGCAATTTTATCCAAAGCTTTTAATTTTAAAACCATATTAATATTATGACATCTCCCTATAGAGTTTTTCAATATCCCTCCAAGGTGCTCTAGCTTATTGGTGTATGGAGCCAGAAACCTGAAAAAAAAAAAACCTGGAAAGCCCCTGCGGGTCTTTTTGAACATTTTATAGTACAATAAGGTTTCACTACAGACCAGTCAAGACTGAATGTTTGGTACAAAGTTAAATTTTTCCATTGAAAAGTGTGTGCACACGCATGAGGCTCCACCCTAAATCTGTCAATTACACCATCAAAACACACCATTGTAATTAAACTCCTATACACCTTCAGGAAAAAAATATTAGGGGAGACATTTCATAATTTGTAGATGTTACCTAACTGTGAGTTTTGCTTGTTTTCCATTCATTAAAATGTGAATGAGCATGTTTAAATATTGCAGCCAGCCACTAGAGGGTCTCAGAGATGTTTATTCCCCTATTATGACAAACATTAACCTAGTCTTTGGGGATAACACAATCTCACAATGTGTATCTGTAAGTGGATTTGTACCATCAGTTCAAATCGGAATACAAAATATAATAATCTAAAATTCAAACTGAAGTTTAAAGATTTTTTTATGACATTAAATAAAATAACACCCTACCACAATGTTAATGAAAACAATGTTAAATGCTGAAATTCCACTGAAAATGTACTTCTTCTGAGTGACCAATAATTTATACCAAAAAAAAAAAAAAACTCCTATACAACAAATACATAAGTTCCTTTCGTTCTTTCTCGTATTGTTGGTAAAATGGATTTATATTTATATTTGTTTCACCAGTGTAGACAAAAAAACATAACGTAAAACATAATGTAACATGATGTAAAAGTAAAAAAGTTTGCAAACTTATTAAAAATCAAAACCTGACATAATTTACATAAATATCTGGACCCTTTAATAAGGAACTCTTAAATCAGCTCAAATTCATAAAGTTTGCTATAATTATTTTTAGGTGCCTCTTGAATTGGTGTCCACTTGTGACAAACTCAAACACTTGACTTTTTGGGTCAAGCCAGAGCCAGATGATTTGGATGAATCCAGGTTCCTTAGTCAAAAACCCTGGCTGGCCAGTTGCAGGTTCCACGCTATGATCCTAGCCAAAGCTGCCCATGTGACCCTAGAGAGGACATCAGTCACTGTACTGCTAGACAGTCTCGGATGCCTGCGTACAATAAGTCTGGAAGTGCAGCTCAGGAGCCAAGATGGGTTATTGGATATGCGTGCTTAGGCCTTGTTCCTGACCTTCCTCTTGCTCTACCCCTAAGAAGAGACTGGCACGCCTTTCCTGATACACAGTACCACCAGTGTCAAATGAAAAAAAAAAGAGAACATTGCCCTTAAGAGACATAGTGCCTTTTCACATTGACCGACTCCCATCTGTGTCTCAGAAGGCAGCTGTCTGCTCCAGGGGCATTGTATGCCTATATGGTTGACCCTTAATTAACTCTGACTCCAGCTTACCACCTAAGATATGCAAAGAAAAGAATTTCACTGTGTGGTAATGTACTGTATATGTGACGGTAAGAGCTCAGTTCAGGTGTAGCAGACCACAGATGATAAGACCCAGGTGTTACAAAGGGAAAAAAATGCTCCTTTAATTTCAGTATCTGTTGTCGGGGAAGTGGGAGGTGTGTGTGTGTGTGTGTGTGTGTGTAGGTGCAGGAGAGAAGGTGCATGCATGGTACAGGATTTAAATCTCATAGTCAAACCTTGGCAAGGCATGATGGCATGACAAAGGTGGGTGGCGGCTGTGCATGGCAGAGGTTGAGAGGGTTGAGGCAGCAGTCGGGTTGAAGTGGCAAGCAGTTATCATAGAGCTGATTTGAGGCAGCAGAGCATCAGCAGGTTGAACTCCATAGTGAAGAAGACTTCGCTCTACTCACCCTCTTGACACTGCAGCGGCCTTTTATAGGGGAGCAGCGTATCAATGAATCAGTGGTGGTGAGTCTTCATACCCTGCCAGACACACTGAATTTTCCATCCCTAAAGTCATGTAAAGTATAAGATCTTTCCATGTGTATGAGTGGATGACAATTTCATCTAAATACTGTACTGTAGTTGCTGGCATATGGATGATGGCAGCACAGAATGATGTCCATTAGCCACTGAAAGTTGGCAGGGGCCCCATCCAATCTGAACGGAAGGACCAAGGAACCACTAAGATAGAGTTTTTAGAAATGTACTTCTCTATGATGCCATTGTAAAGTTTTAGCCCCCATTACTTGTTTGCATGATGCCAGGTCTCCTGGTATGACAATGAATCCTCGTGCAGAATATGTATATTACACCCTGTCACACAATATGCACACAATTTGACATTAATAGTAAATCATAAGTAAGTTAAGCCTTTATTTTTCACTGAGAGGGAGGCCTATAGCCGACATACACATATACTGCCTGTCCAAAATCGAGGGTCCACAAAAGAGAACTGACAATGGCTCAGCACCAGCAGTTGGAAGAACTCACAGATCAGTTCTGTGATTTGTTTCTGGCCGTTCCCGACCTCAGCCACTTGGAGCAGCATGACATCAAGACCACTCAAGGAGTTGTCATCTGCCAATGCCCATATCGGGTCCCAGAAGCCCACGGGCACGCTATCAATGATGAGAAGAACAGAATGCTGAAAATTGGAGTGAATCTAACAGCCCCTGGTCTAACCCTCTGTTAATGGTGTTCTGAGCACTGACGGTCATTCTGCCCCAGATTGTGGCAAAGACATTTCATTCTACAATGGGGTAAAAAAAAGATATATATATATTCATTCATTCATTTTCTATACCGCTTCATCCTTATATTCAGGGTCGCGGGGACCTGAAGCCTATCCCAGGAGACTTGGGGCACGAGGCAGGGTACACCCTGGACAGGGTGC
>JAQQZT010000002.1:11467152-11478839 GCA_030068275.1 Clarias platycephalus
ATATGTAACTGGGTACAAATACCCCCAGGCTCATTTTTACAATTATAATCAGTGCAGGTTATCCATCTAACTTTCCAAAGAGGTCTATGGTAGCAAAAGTCTGGCCCCATGAGGGTTTTGAAGACTTTTTGAAATTGTGTAAAGATGTTTGTCATTTTGTAAGAGCTTTGTCGACTCTTGGTGGCCAAAACATACTTAATTCCAGTATAGAGCAGAGGCCATTCATTTTATCTACTTTGAATGGTGCATGTGGTTGCTGAATCTCTAGGTGATATCCTCATTAGGAAATCTATTACTGAGATGAATACACACACAGGGATTTTGGATACTTGTTGATCCTTAAACATGACCAGGCTACTATACATGAGATATCAGTCTGGATGCATCCAGCATGATTATTGGGCATCACATAGGCTAAGAGAGAACAGAGTCTAGAAAGCTAGCATTTTGTGCCGAAGTGGATTGTGTAACAAGACGTACAGTATGAAAACATAAGGAAGGATATGATTTGTGTGTCTTGGGTTAGATACTTTACAGGCCTATTTTTTTTTTTTTTTACAGAACCTAACGCTTAATAATAAATAGCAACATAACAATTATTAAATTTAATCATTTAATATATAAGGTGTTGGTTTTTTAGTTATGACATCATTAATTATTTATAAAATACTGGCTTAAAAAACAACATACAGTATGTCAAAATAAAGTGTGTATTAGTTGGAATGCAGAGCACAGATGTTCCTCAACAACAGCAAATACTGTATACTGTATAGCACAAGCTATATAAATCACACCTTTACTCTTGGTCTTTTGCTTCTGTTAGGGAAACAGGGAGTAGTATATTCAAAAGGACATGTACGGTATCAACTATATATTGGGAGCTAGATTTATAACTAACAACACTATAGCCAAAGGTTTGTGGAGAGCTGCCCTCCCCCAGAAAACCCTCCCCAAACTGCTGATAAAATGTTGAACACAGAATTGTATAAAATATCTTTGTAGGCTTGTAGGATAAACATTTTTGTTCACTGGAACTAATGAACCCAACCCTGTTCCAGCATGAAAACACCCCTGTGCACAAAGTGAGGTCTGTCAGGACATGGTTTGCCTAGGTTGGAGAGCAAGAACTTCCAGAGTGAATGGAACACTTACTCCTCACCTGACATCAGTGCATGACCTCACTAAAGCAGGGGCGGTAATGGCTCAAATGGTTAAGCTTCTAGGGTACAGGGTTAGTGAACAGAAGGTCAGGATTCAAGCTCCAGTAACACCAAGTTGCTATTGTTGAGCCCTTGAGAAAGGCGGCGCTGTATCCTGGCTTACTTTGCACTCTGACCCCACCTCTACCTATGTATGTAAGTCTCATCTGCCTTTACCTGCACATAAATTTTAGTAACATCCAATTCTTAATCTATTGATGATGATAGACTCTGCAGCTATAACAGCTTTAACTCTCCTGGGAAGGCTTTCAACAAAAGTTAGGAGTGTGTTTTACTGGAACATTCTTCCAGAAGTGCACTGATGTCAGACACTGATGTTGGACGAGAGGGCCTGGCTCACAGTCTCCACCCTAATTCATCTCAAAGGTGTTCTATCAGGTTGAGGTCAGGACTCACTCATCCATGCCTTTATGGACCTTGCTTTGTCCACTGATGTGCGGTCAAGTTGGAACAGGAAGTGGCCATCCTCAAACTGTTCCTACAAAGTTGAAGCATGAAATCGTCCAAAATGTCTTGATATGCTGAAGCATTTTCTTTCCTTCCTCTTGTTTTCCTAAGGATAATTTTTTTCCCACCATTTTGGGCATGTTGGGGGTCTTAACATGCTCAAAGACTCCTGAAAATTTGCAGACAGGTTGGAATCTGCTTCTATTAGGATGCCTGAGAGTCTGCCTCACACGAGATTTTGCTGCATAGCTCATACACACTGGCATGTATTCATACGAAACCTGGTACAAATTTAGAGCTCATTGAGCTGAACAACTTTCGCACTGCATGTCCTGGGCTCAACTCAACAGGAAGTCAGTTATTTTGAGTCATTGGCAAAACGCACCAGATGGGTTTTGATATACTCCTCCTAGGGGATTTATACAATCGCCACACATTGAGGATGCAAAATTGTAGAGGGATTTTTTATATCTCAAACGGTATACAGTGACATAATGTTCAGTGACATCACATTGAGTAACATTACAGTGTGATGCTTTTTTTCCAGCAACTGCGACCTATTCTACACACTCACACACGCACATATCTCTCTCACACATGCACTCATGCATGTACACACACACACACACACACACACACACACATACACTAACGCACATATTTAGGGCCCAAACTGACATCAGCCCTATATAGTGTGTGACGTGTGCGGTGTACCCGGGCGGCGATGGCTTTTTGTAGGTCTTAACACACTCAAATAACACACAGGATGTACGGTGCACCTGGGAGGCGATGGCACAGGGTGCTTGGGTCCGCTCATTGTTGCTCGCAACTATATTTGTTTTTGTTTTTCTATCAAGAAAAGCTAAAATATGCTACCATATGCAATCAAAATGTTACCATATCTACAGCATCAAATCTAACCAAATCAAACAGTGTGACAAAAAAGCAAGACTTTTTTAAAAGTCTGATGCCAGATATAAAACTGTAATTACAATGAAAAGTTAAAATGACATTCAAAATAAAATATAACAAGTTTTTTTTTTTTTTTTTTAATAATTGTCAAACATAGATGTCAAATCCTAGAGAAAATAAGTCAACATCATAAAGTTTATATTTGTACTCATATCCATGTTATTGTACTAAAAGCCTACAAAATCAATACAATTATGGTATCATAATCAGACAAATAAAAACCAAATGATAAGGTAAATTTTTTGCACATTGAAATGAAAAATTTCAAAGCGTTTTACTAGTATGCTACAAAGTGACATGCATTACCATGTTGATACAAGGCAATTTTTACACAGCACAATGTCATTGTGCTTCTGTCAGATGCCTGGCAGATGCACTGAGAGCAGCTGGCACAGGTAAAAAGCACTGCAGTGCCATATAAAATCCTATTGCCAAAACGCTAGATAAAATGTACTAATTATGCTAATTATGCTGAAGGACATTTAAATAAGGAAAGCATGTTCAACAACGTACTTCAGTCTGGTTACTTCAGTACTTCAGTTCAGCTACTACCAGACTCAGCTCCACTGTTCCATGCGACAACATACATGCTGCTAATATAAGACGTCTGTCCAGAACATATTCAGCTATTCTTTAAATATTGCAAGAATCGTTTGGGCGACATTCATGTAACCTGGCAGCTAAGGAGAGTGGACTGAAATGTGCATGCATGAACAATGATGACATCACTGTACTAGTCAATGGGCCACTAGAAGCTTTTGAATGAGCATGTGTACTGTGTGGCAATCTCATTTAAAATTACTTTATTTAAAATGAGTGAGTAGAGCAATCTGCATCAAGTTTTGTGTTAAGCTTGAACATTCTTCTGCAGAAACTATCCAGATGATTCAGAAGGCCTTCGGGGATGACATGCAATAAGTGCCCCAAATCACACCAGATTTGGAGTCCTTTGGCTTCTTTTCCCAAAACTAAAATCACCTGTGAAAGGGGAAAGATATCAGACCATCAGTGAAATTCAGAAAAATGTGAAAAGGCAGCTAATGGCGATTCCAACAAAGGATTTTGCACTGTGTTTTGTACCATGGAAATAATCCTGTGTGAAGTAAAATAAATCCAGAGTATTAGTATACGTTGGTTTATGGTCCAATATTAGACAGTGACAAGATTTTTCAATAGTGCTAGAAACTGATTATAAATGGATTAATGTAACCAATGGTTGAGGCATTAGTTGTTAGTGGAATACATAAAACAACGAGTCATAACTGAAAATGTATAATTAGATGTAAAGTCAGAAAAACATGAAAAGTGAACAAAATTTATTTATTTATTTTGAAAGTTAATAAGCCTTGACGATCATTTTATCTTGCTGCATATAATAAGATTAGCATTTGCAGCACACTATATGTTTGGAAACTAAAGTTGTTACCATTATGTTGTGGCATCATATTAATGTTTAAAATTAGCATTTAATCAAGTACCAGCAAGTGTTATATCTTATGTGTATTAAATGTACTAACATGAAAACAGGTAACCTCTTCTTTAAGCCACTTTAGAGTCCCTAAAAGGGCTATTTCTTCATTAATGGCCATATTCAGCATCTCAAGTCAAATTTACCCATGTTCTGAACTAAAACACATCTGTAACAAACTACACACTACATGCATAACTCTCTAGTGCTTAAATGTGTACATCTGCTGTCTAAATACTGACCTTCTTTCTGTAAATGGTTTTATGTTTGTTAATTATGAACAATGTAATGTACTGTATCTGAAATGTATCAACATCTGAGAAAATCTGCATTTAACAATCTCTCCATTTCCGGTAAGACTAATTAGGTATTGTCACACCTAGCTTTATTTGGGTGTGTTTAATAGTTAGGCAAGAGATTGCCAAATCGGTTTACTGTACATTGTATCAGAAAATAAACATATATATGCCTGTAGTAATACAGTAAGTTTGAACACTATTATACTTTATTAGGTGATTAGATAATGGATAACTAATAGTCAGTTAATCATGACTGTCACTAATTAAAAGCATGTTTATTTGTTGCCATTTTGATTTAAATCACATTAAACTGCTGATGTAGTGCTGCAGCTTACAGTGGACTCATGAAACCCTCTGGCTTTCATATTGATATGAACCATCCACAGCCTTGACCATATCACACTTCTCTTTTTTTGAGCGAGAGATTTCCATTTAGTTCCCATGGAAACGCTTTGTAACTCATAACAGAATAGATTGAAAGACAGATATGGTGCTTCTAGATAAAGGCAACGATGAGAGTCCACCTACTCAGAACTGAAACACTAGAAGCTCACCACAGGCAAAGAGCAGTTACTCATGACACATGGCATGTTCTCTTATTTTGTTTCATGCAGCTCCATATGTCTCTGGACTCAGTGTTTTTCAGATTCTTAACTTTGACAAGAGGCTTGTCTCCTTCTCAGGATTACTTACACTCTCTGACCAAAAAAAAAGCACTCCAATATTTCCTCTAATTTATTTTTGTCCAAAGTTGCTTAATTTGTGTCTGAGATCTTGTGCTGATGACAGAAGACTCAAACCCCTCAAACCACAGGAGACTTAAACGCACATTCCAAAGACTCATAATGAAGTTTTAAATTGGACTCCATGTCTCTAAAATGTGTGAAAATTATTCCTCAAGCTCCCAGAAGTACAGTACTCCTTCACAATCAAACCTAATGAAACTGTTGTCCTGGAATATGTCTGTGCTATGAGATTAGTAAAAAAAAATTCATTGATGATATACCCAGGTCAGTCAGTACATTCAGATGGTCAGCTGCTTCATTTTATTGCCATATTACGTTGATAATCATAGCCCTGACTGTATTAAGGCAAACCCAGATCATAAAATTGCTCTAGATGCTTAAATAGTGGCACTGTGTAAAATATGTATGTTGCTTCATGTGCTTCTCTTTTTACTCTCACCTGCCCATTGCTCTGGGTAATCTATACTCATCAGACCACATTACCTTCTTCCTTTGCTGCAAATGTCCATGGACCTGTAGTCATTTTTCTGCTATGCATAGCTGTTTTTACTGTTGATAATTCCTGTCACTGCAATAATTATTCAATCAAAGACACTCATTTGAATCCCAATGGGCAGTGTATGTTATACTATAAATGCAAAATCTCATATTTAACTATTTTCCAAACTGATTTACCTAGGCCTCAAAGGTCTCACAGAGTATGTCTGTTAATTCTTCAGCTGAAATGATAACATATTTTGTCATACCTTAAACTCCCTCTGTTTTACTTTGAGCATAAATGTAAATTTTTTACTTCACGTCCGTATACTTACTACAACAAATATTTATCCTGCTTCAAGATGCAGTACAAGCTAACATTAGCCACATTGGCTAACTTGATAAATAAGAACTAATATAGCTTTAAAAAATGACATTTCTTATACTGTATCTTTAGAATCTGTAGAATCATGGACAGTCAAAACCAATCCACTCATGGGCCCAGAAGTCAGGCAACTACATGGGGCACCAGCCCAGTAAGAAACTCCTACAGGCTAACAAACCTTGAGCTTCAGTAGTGTAAAAGCCAAGGATCATAAGCAGCATTTGTAGTTTCAGTGCTCAAAAGGTGTTGATTTTGACAGTGTGCTGCAATTTTTCCTGATCTTGGCTGTGCTGTGCATAACAAAAACACTAATCACACCACTCTGTAGAACAGCCTTGTAAACAATTGCAATACATAAAAATCATAATTAAAACAGTTTAGTTCACATACTGAATTTTGTTTATTGTTTAAATTCAAATTTTATTTCTCACAGACACAGTCATACAGTATACGTGGATGACGTGGTCGGATTTCCCAAATGGGGGGCGAGATTGTGCCTTATAGCCATCTTTAGTTGTAGTGTAACAATAGTCCAGTGTCCTTTCACCCCTGGTGGGGCAGGTTATGTGCTGATAAAAGTTCAGTGCGGCGCGTTTGAGGCTGCGTCCTGGTATTGTGTTTTGTGCTGTGTGACTGCCTCATGCAGCTTGCATAAGGCAGAGTCCATGTCTGCTTGTGGTGGAATATAAACTGCACTGATTATGACTGATGTAAACTCCAGAGGAAGGTAAAAAGGACGACATTTGATGGTCAGTAGATTCAGGTTGGGTGTGCAGGAGCGTAAAAGAGGAACAATGCTCGCGCTGTTGCACCAGCTGCTGTTCACCATTAAGCACATGCCACCTCCGTTTGATTTCCCAGATTCTAATATTCTGTCTATACGGTGACCCAAAAAGAACTCGGCTGGCTGGATGGTGTGGTCCGTCACCGCTGGGTTCAGCCATGTCTCAGTTAAGCAGAGGAGATTGGCGTCCCAAATGTCTCTCTGGAACTTTATTCTGGCCCTGAGGTCATCCAACTGATTTTACAGTGACTGAATATTGGCGAGCAGGATGCTAGGCAGAGGTGTGCATTGTGCACGGGCTCTTAGCCTATTCCTGACGCCGGCTTCTTTCCCCCAGGACCGCCACTTCGGGTCGCGTTCTTTGTTCTCCCTCAGGATCTAACTTGGCCAACTTGGATCTATGATTAAAAGTACATTGTACCGTATACTAGTAGAAATAAGAGTATCTCCATCGTAGCTAATGTAATCAATGATTAAGGATTTACTGGTTTAAAGTTACTGTTTAAATCATAAAAATAAAGAAAAAGAGGTCGGGGCAGTTGTGACGGCAGCCATCCTCACCGCATCTTGGTTTATCCCCATGTTTCTAAATAAGTTATTTAATAGGCATTTTGGCTTGAATCTATATTTAAGTTTTTATTGTTCTTGTTTTTTATTGTTCTTCATATTTCTATTATTATTCTATAATATATTTAACTAAAGAATGTTTACATTTCACAATTTGTTTTGTAGGTGTCAGATTACCTTGCAAGTTTTTGTACTATATATACTATAGAATTGCCACTGCCTTCTTAGGAAAGTCCAATTTTTAACTGCAGCTCATTGATAAAACACTCCAACATGAAATGGACAGCCAACCATTAATCTTTCCCTATTCCACGCTTGAAACTCAAAAGATGTTCTTCTTCTTTCTAGAGCCCATTATTAACCAGTTTTTAAGCTGCATCATGTTTGTGTTTTACAGTGGAAAAAAAAACTGCAAATTGACCCTCTCTATTCTTCCTTTTTATATCATTCCCAGCAGGACATGTTCAGAAAATTTCTCTATGCTTAAAAAAAAGGGGAAAAACAGAAGAGGATAATATTTTCTTATATTTTTTTGTGTGGCCACACACTGGGGACCTATGTAAATGCACAAAAAATATTAAGTGATTTTTGTATAATCTGGGGCACTTTATTCTAGTTCCCATTTAACATTAGTACTTTTATTTAAAGTGGTCAATATAAACTCTAATATAAATGGGTCTCTCTGTGGTTGTGTAAGTGTAGTGTGCTCATGTATCAGCAATAATGGTAACAAACAGTACTTTTTATTGGCAACATTTTTGATTGTTATATTGGGTTGGTACCGTCAAAGGTTCATCTTTTGCATCTTTTAACTGGCATCATGGATGCTGCAGGAGAGAGGATTTTACCAAACCACATATTTTAGAAATAAAAATGATATGATAAATATCTCAACAGACTTTTATACTTTTTTATACTATTATAAAAATAACAGAAATTATCAAACCAAAGATATTTTAGATTAAAACATTTCTATTGTGCATTGGACTGGTAACCGTGTTTAATCATTACTAGTATTGTCCTTGTATTGTCTTTCCTTTTGAAACCCTGTGGTATCCCTTGGGTTAAATTGTCCCAGGACATAATTGGGGTTTTAAAAACAATTCTGAAATAAAGTTTTACATCATAAACCATTAACATATATTGTCTTTATCTCAATTTCAAACAATAGAAAGAGCATTCACATTTAATGATTGCAATCTGCCTCTACTAGAACACAATTAACAATGGAAGTGTGTTTTTTTTTTTTTTTTGTCATAAGGTTATAATTGATGCTAAAAATTCACTATACTCAAGACTTGTGTGTCAAAAATATGCTTATCCTGAAAAAAAGTGAAGTCACTAGCCTCACTGTGTCAAGAGAAGCTGGGGTTCTAGACACATGTCTGCTTTGGATGTGTGGTGTCACCAGTGCCTTGCCTAGCTCGTCCTCTTCTTTGGAGTTTCCTTTGGTTACAGTCTGGGTTGATTGCCACCCACATTGTAAATGCATATGAGCCAGCATGTTGTAAGTTTATGAGTTCCCACCATAGCATTCTTTTTTGTCAGTTGTAGTAGGCCAGCAGCTTGTCTAGGTTATCTACCTCTCCTTTGGTGGCATTGTAGTCAAGTACTGTATGACTTCTGGTTTGCAGTCTTTTCGGCTACTTATTGTTCCATTCCTGTGTAGAGTGCTCATGAGCAGTAAATTTTTCGCCCTTTTTTTGTTATGTAAGATACCAGTGTACTGTTGCCTATGAATATAAAGTTGGAGGAATGGACTGGCCCTTTATATTTAGATAACATTCTACAAGTGGTTTTCAGGTGCTTAGATTATAATAATTAAAATAAACATTATCTGTGTGTGTGTGCGCACATGTCAGTGTGTTTTTGTAACTGTGTATGTGGGCATGTTTCTGTGTGTCTCTGTTTCTGTATCAGGGGGGAGGGATGAGAGGTACTTGCACTTCCACATTAATCACGGCTCTATAACCAATCAGGGACGTCTTTGAGCTCGCGCACGCGGAAGGAGCGGCTAGCACTTTCCTCCAAGTGTGTTACTCCGCCCCTAATGGTGCGTGAGTAAGCAGTTCGGAAAGAGGTTCGGAGGAAACACGTGATAGTCTTCGGCCCTCCCTGCTGAGTGGTAGTGGTAGCCTTAATGAGGGAGCCCCCCTAGCGATGGGGAGGAATTGGCCACGACTAAATTGGGGAGAAAATTGGAAATACGCCCCCCAAAATAAAAATTATACTTCTATCATTTTTCTTCTTGTAAAAATTTGAAATTAGTCAATTTGACCCAAATGCCATACATATTACTTTGTTAGTTTTGTCAATACATTAATCTACATTTAATAGGATAATATTTAATTTTTGAACTTTTTGGCAATTCTTCCTCCAATGCTAAAAATGCTAACAAATCCATTCCAAGCTGTAGGGAGCCATTATGACATCTACCAAGCTCTCCAGAGGTCGTAACAAGTTTGCATCTGTGTTGATTTGGTCACAAATTGGCATGGGGTGGAATGAGGGTTGTCCCCAGATTCAGGTATATTTGCAGATATATTTATTATATTTACATTATCATCAGCAGCAATATGCAGAAATATATGATGTTTACAACAAAACATACAAAATTGTGATTTTATTGGGTAAACTGTGTTTCCACATTTGTGACAATAACACTAAAATGTCAATGTGAATATGTGAAATATATGGACATATCCATTGGACAGAAAATATTTATTGAAAATGTTTGTTTGTTTCTGCAAAATGTTTAAGATATTTTATATGAAATCTATAAATAAACTCTATCCCTACGTTTGTAGTTAATATGTAAATCCCATGTTTCCTATATATTGTATATAGGAATATTAGGTCTTGTGTTTAAAATTGCTTTGTGATCTCTTAAATAGCGGCCATAGTCAATACAAATCCAGGGGTGTAGTAATTTCGGTAGATTAGGACTTCACAAGTAGGATAATTATGAATTAAAGATGGGTGAAAGAGATTACATGATTAATTTGCTACACCCCAAAACTATTCATTATTACAATAATAGCTGTCAGTATGATATGTGCTTAATATGGTCTTACATTATTATCATCTCTGGTTTATTGCCATTCAGTGAGGACAGTGTGAGCTTGAGAAGCTGAAAGAGTTGTAACCATGCTGAAGCACTTAAACTCAAACTCAAACTTACTTAAGGGAAACTTGAGCATCTAATAATAAAGGTTACTTTTAGAGTCAGGTTGTTCCAGCAGTTGGAACTTCGTGTCAATGTCATAGTTCTTTAAAGGTCAGTGTCAAGAGCTTACTCAAGTACTGTTAAGACCTTACTTACTAATGTGGAAATGGTGATATGCAAATGCCAAATGGATTGTATCTCTCTATTTACAAAAAGAGCTAAAATAAAGAGCTATAAAAAACAAATAAACTGTTAACAACAACACCCTAGTACATTATATACTCTGACTGTAAAACTGATCAGAGTGAAACTGCTAAGGTACAATATCCCACCTCAGTACATTTTCCAGTTGGCCTATTTATTAGGACTGTCATCCTAGAGCTAAATTAATTATCTAAATATACACTTCTTTGACAAATTTAAAGGATTGTTTTGCACTAATCAAACATGAATACGCATGTGAGAACATATATAATTAATTCAGCATAACAGACAGGGGTCAACATTAGTCATTAGTTTCAATGTCACAGAGTTTTATTGCCCAAACAACAAGAGACCAAAACACAGAACAACATAAAAGAAAAAAAAAGGGAGGATAAGGAGTAAGTTACTCAAGATGAGTATCATACTAAAATTCACCAGCTAAATCTCTAATTGCCATAAGGTAACATTAATAGTTGCGGCAGAACCTCTAGCCCTATCTGATTAAAATGTTAGCAGAATTTAATACATTTCTCTGTATACATTCTGCTTCTGCATGGTAGCCAATGTAAAAATATAAGTTTATAATATCTATTTTATAGTTTTTGAATTATTTTATGTGAAATTAATGAATAAAAACACAGAGAAAATACATTACATTAAAAATTGCACAAGTGGACTTGGTGTTTTTCCGGTGCTCAGCTATCCAGTTTTGCTAGGTCTGTTACCATGATAGCTTCAGATTTTTGTTCTTGGCTGAAGGGTTTAGACCTCAATGAGGTCTTCTGCTATTGTGGCTCAGCAGATTTAATAGGAATTAAGATTTTATAAGAGATATATGGCAATATATAGATTGCCATGGCAATCTATATATTATCTATTATAATATACACTCACCTAAAGGATTATTAGGAACACCTGTTCAATTTCTCATTAATGCAATTATCTAATCAAC
>JAQQZT010000002.1:11576453-11589665 GCA_030068275.1 Clarias platycephalus
CAGTTCTGAAGGCGAAAGGGGGTCAAACACCGTATTAGTATGGTGTTCCTAATAATCCTTTAGGTGAGTGTATATGAAAAAAAAATTGCAAAAAAGATGGACTGGAAAAGCTGATTTTTTTAAAATAAAGAAACAGTAATTAGTAAACAAACTGAAGAGCAAATAATCAGAATATACAGGCTTGGCAACATCTGGTAGTGTTGAAACAGAGATTATTATTTCACACTTACTCATTGCAAGGCATGTCATTATATACTGTTAGTATAATTGAGTTTAGGTGTGATCCATATGCCAGGGAACTGGAGACAATCTCCGAGTGTTGTACTTCTCAGTGACCACAGGTGTAGTCCATGCTGTGTCCTGAGAAGTGCCATTTGTTGCCAATTCCGAAACAGTAGGGATTAAGTTTTATGCATTATCTTCTTCACAGGAGACTTTCCCTCTTAATAATAATAATTATTATATAAATTATAAATTAAATAAAGCATTTTTATAATTTAAAGTAATAATTTATAAATAATTGCATATCTTTTTGGTTTGCATATCTTTTTGGTTTGATACAATGGGTTCTATTGACATACAGTAACTGGTAACTAAACAACAAGGTACATATAAATAAAGTGCATATAGCTTAATATAGTATGTGATAGAATACTAGATTTAGTGCCCTCAGAGCAGAAAATAAATGTTTTGCTGGAGAATTTGACTTTGTTGAAGGCTGAACAGATTAGTGGTTGCGTAGGTGTGCAATGCATTGATGTGACTAGGGCAGGGCTAAAGTTTCCCCAGCAACTGCCCATTTGCCCTGAGCTGCCTCTTGGTAAAAAAAAAGGCAGCTCTTTTTACCAAGAGCTGCCTCTTGGTAAAAAAAAATATTGCTACTTAAATTGCTAAAGTTAAATTTCAGAATTTAAAATTAAATTCTGAAATCATCCAGAGATGTATTACTTTAATTAATTTTAGTTTGAGTTTTGTTTTGACATGCCTATAAAAATGTGATACAAAGCAAAATGCCATCCCACCTATCATATAATGTAAAACACACACTTAGTATTGACATTTTATAAGGGTTATTTAATACTTTTAAATTCTTGCGCTTCAGATTGTTCACTTCTTCTCAGCTTCTTGCATCCTTGAAGATAACGTTTCAATATTTAAATACCTGTATGAAGTAGAACGAAATTAGAAACATTTAACATCTAGCAAAAGATTTGTCTTAATTGTTAAGGTGCAACATTCAAAAGGCTTATGTGAGACAAAGCTTTCAGAATCCTTATAACTTTTTTGTTTTAATTGGATGTCCCCGAACAATAAACATGTTTTAAAGTTGCCTAGTAGAATAAGTGAGTCACTCCGCCTGTCCGCTGTGCTTTGATAAGCTTTTCTGGCACCAGGACAGACACAGTCAAACACACAAACACGTTGTCTGTCAGAAAGGTCTGTTTATTAAAAGCAAAAGAGATTTTATATGTTTAACCATATGGCCTGTGCCATCGGCATCTGTTATTAGAAAGCATAAACCATTGTAAAATGTCCTGGTGAAATTGTGAAGAACAAAAGAGTGCAAGCTAGACAGGTGTTTGTCCAGAAACTAACCAGGAGGTGTTGGCCCGAATTAGGAGGAGAAGGGGAAGAGAGAGAGAGGAAGAGAGAAATAAAAAGAGAATGAGAAGGAGAGAGTGGGAGAGTTAGCACCTTAAGAACAAACGCAAGAGGAGACAGAAAGGAAGCAGCATGGAAGATTTAACACATTAATATCAGATCTATGAGGAAGAGAGTAGAATTAACTTATTTTATATAAAAAACAATTCTTTACAAAACACAAACACACCCTTTCACAGGTGCTGTGTTTAGGAAGTAAAAAAAGGACATGAATGCACAGAGGCATACTGTTTACAGAGAATCCTTGAACATCACCTCACACACATCTTGTTGCATGAGTTGTTGAAATAGAACTGAATATCATGAACTGTCACAACTTATTCTGCTACTTATTTTACTTGGAATATTCTGCAACAAATGTCTGCCTGCCAAACCCCCACCGCACTGGATATCAGTCAGCTGCTATGTGTTGGCGGAAACTGGAGCTCACATTAAATAGCAGTAATGAAATATCAAAACACAACATGGCTGGTTCAGAGGCAATTTGGAACAACGTAGAAGCAGTCAATAAGGAGTCAAAGTGTTGTTTAAGATGATATAACATAATCAGATGTGTTTCATTCCTGAAAGTACTCCCTTGACTGATTCTGAATGTGGGTTTTGGCAGGTAGCTGCTCTCCCCTCTTTCTGGTACTGCAGACCGCCAGTGACTCTTACTGACATACTTTCTGAGAAATGACCATCCTAGTCTACTTTCACTCACTTGGTTATGGAAACTATTACAGTTGTAATTCCTTGTAAATAAAAATCTCCACATAAGTTTTACAACCATGTGTAGTTGTAACATTTTCATCATGTCGTTTGATTATGCAGCTATGTACCTAGCTGGCTAACATATAGGGAGCTATATAACATATTTTGAAAAGGAAGCTGATGTTAGTGAAAAAGAAGAAGAGTTAACGCCTAAAATCGTGCTTTTTTTTTTAAAAAAGAATGCCTAATAAAATCAATGCCCAAAATATGTATCAATTAATTCAATTGTTGATTAGTTGTATTAGATGTATTTGCTCATTTTTTGGGCTCTGTGTCTCTGACATATAGACATTTCTAGCAACATTTCCATGACTAAAAACCTTCAAAATGTCAGGAATCAGGAATCATACTGTACAAAAAAAATTGTGGTGGCAGAGGCAAGGTTAGGCATGGCTCTGTGAAGAGAATGAGAATCAGTGGACATACACATCTGAGGACAATGGAAAAGACTGAGTTTAAATGGCTGTTCTATTTCTAAATCACAAAATACACTAATGCATTGTTGCCGCTTCTGAGATAGCTTTTTCTCTCAACCTTTAGTGTGTTTTTCTGGCTCACAGCAACAAACAGACAGATATTAGTTGTATTCTCCTCAGGTATGCGTCCTTTCCACGGGACAACATCTGGTTCTAAAAGATGAAGCCAATGTGGAAGTGCCAAAACATACATCGTTAAATGACAACTGGAAGCTTGCTCCAAATCTCAATTTTATCAACTTTGCGTAGAAATGATCATGTTTACAGCCTAGTCTCCATAGTTAAATTTTCTATTCATGACTGAATACATAGCTTTTTTTTACATAGCTCATTAGTTTAAATTATATTAAGCCATAAAATTATGCACAATTATGGGTGTGGCTGATTTGCCACGTACTGTACATGTCTGCCTGTTTGTACAGCAGAACTCTCTGCATAACTTGTTAATTTCAAAGAAATAAACCTTTGTATGGTTGAGTATCTTACACCTTGTTTTTGCTTAGTTGTGCTTCTTTCGTTGTCAGCCAAATACATTCACTGTTTGAAGTAGATTATTTACATCCAGCACATGACTATTCATAGCATCACTTAGACTAAATTTTTTCGGCACATAACAATGTGCTGTCAATTTGGTTATTTTACATGCCCTCACCTCGGACTGCTGTGGATATGTTTGCTCTAATGACCTGTATTTTTTTCCATAGTGGCGTTTCCACATTGAGGCTTTAATTAGCACCATGGTTTCAGAACATACTGGTTTTAAACTTCCCACAGAAAGAATAAACATACAATGATCTGTCCTTACACCTTTGAAGATTCCGTTTACAAAAGTTACATACCTTTTTTGGAGTAAGCCATGCTGTGTTGTGCGTTTGTGTTTCATGAGGATTTGGGCCCTTTGTAGGTGCATTACGGTCATTTCTGTCTTCATTCTACTGCATACTCTGTGTATTTACTGTAAATTATTATGTTGATTGGCTCTGTTGAGCAATGGTTGCTGTGAGGTAACCTGGCACAAAACTTCTTGTAACATCCCTTCTACTCAACATATTGATTTAATTTCTGGTGCAGGTTTAACTTACCGAAGCACTGGCAAAGTTAAATTAAATTCTGTTTAGCTAGTTTTGCTTGATAAAACTGTGACAAAAGCCAGTTTTGCGTAATTTGCTGTGACAAAATCGGCTGGACAGACAGACAGACAGACAGACATCTACTGTAGACAGAAATTTTTCTGAGACTGGTTTCGGGTCCTCCAATGTATGAATCATAAAGATATCATTGAAAGAACGAGTTCTGTCCAACTCAAAACCTTTCTTTGATTTATATGAATATAATCAGAAAAGCTTATTAAACTCTTATTTTTAACTTATCTTAATTGTCTCTACTGCTATTTAGCGCTAAAGGCAGATAAGAGTCATTAAATAACTGCATAATTCATAACTTGAACAATCAATAATTCGTTTCAATAATAAATTGATTATTTTATTATTTATTATTTATCAAATCAGTCAATAGTTGCAGCCATATCTTAATGTGTTAGAGTCTAGGCCACTTCATTCAAGCACACACTAAATAGACCAGCTTTTTACTACAGTCTTCTCACAGTATTCTGCTTTGCACCTTTGGCTTAGCAACAGCAGCCAGCTTCTTCCTCTTTTAAAAAACTGGCAGTAGCGAATGAAATGTCTCGCTTTGCCTCCTACAACCAGGACGTTTAGCTCAGTGAAAACCATTCATGTGTGTGAGAAAGATGAGGGTAGGAGGGAGGTAGAGCGATGAAAAGGAGAGTTCTGCTGATAAACACAATGTGTATTTTGCATGACAGGGGATGTTAATTATCTGTGCACATCCAGGCTAATGAAGAAATCACAGTTTCATTAGTTGGCAATGTGAGGGTGGAGAGGGTTGGCTGTTGTTGCCTCCAGCCTCCAGCTGAGATTCTTCTTGTCATAACACCACCTAGCATATTACCTCCCAGTATATCGCATAGCTAATCTCCCCTACTTTATGCCACAGTGTTGTGCTGAAGATTCACGCGCTCCATAAAGATCAGGCTGACAGATGATGGCTATGAGAATGAAGCATGCATGATGAAGCCCTAAGGTGAGCACTGTTATTGTTGAAACATGTCAGAACCAATTTTGTTCAAATTGCAAATTTAATACACTCTAAAAGTCTGGCTGCTTATTACAGTAAAGCAACATTATGAAATGAAAATAAATTAAATATTAAGACAATTTTACAATGCTGAAGCATTGTTGAACTCTTTATTTTGCCTTTTGGCATCATTTCAGCAGAAGTTTAATTACTAGCAACACTTTATATATTTGGGGTGACTACTGTATACAGTATGTTGAATCTGTCAAAGCCCACTAGTTAGTGTTCATCACAATTTAAAACATTTTAAATATATTCTGTATTTACTTATTCCTTTTTTCAGTTGTGCAGCAAATTGCCATGTGAGCTAACGGTGAGCTAACAAATGTGAAGTAATGCAGATACTGATTTGACTATATTGTCCTTAAGTTTTTTTATTTTTATTTTAGGATAGTTTTGTATGTACACAACACAACACAATAAAATACAACACACTGTCTGGCAAAAAAGGTGCCATTTTAGAAGGGTCAAATTATTGGGCAGCATCAAGCAAATAAAACATTTTAAATTACTGGAACTGGGTTAAGAACCCTGAATCACATTATCAATACCTGGAAGAATAGTGCGGAACCGTCAACTTCTTGGAAGAAAAGGGGTCAGGAAAAAATCATGAATAAAATTTAAACGCTTGGTGAAGTTGCATGGTACACAAAAATCAACAGTAAAAAACATAGCTATGTTTCATAGTGAAAGTAAAAGCATTTCCATACACACGATAGATAGATAGATAGATAGATAGATAGATAGATAGATAGATAGATAGATAGATAGATAGATTACTTTATTAATTTCAAAGGGAAATTGTATAAAAGGGAAATTACAAGGAAAATGTAATGAGAACTCAGGGGATTGAGACTAAACAAAACACTTTTTAGTAAAACTAAACATGAAAAATAGCTTCACTTTATTAGGGAGCATAAAGATAAACTTTGGGCTTAGCAACATTATGTGACAATAAAATAAAGGAATCTGACAATGTGAATGTTCTTACATCAATATTTCCCCCCCTAATGGCACAAGCATATTCCAGAACTCAAATTGTGGTTAGGGTTAACATGAGGAATTATTTTATTCCACATGAACTGGCCACCACATTCTGCTGTAATCAAAGGTAAAGATGATTGAATGAAACCATAGTGTGTGCAAATCTTTTGGCCAGGCAGTATAGTAAACATGTCCATTGTTAGAATCAGATATAATGAATCACCACGTGCTTGAAAAATAAGTTACTATATAGTTATTAATATATTTCTTTTTGGGAAATTGCATAATACATCCTATAGTGATTTAACCACTTGGGAGTAAGATACATTACACAGAGCAATTAACAATCAAATTCTTCATAACCTGAATTACACTATGAAATATACTGTGCTGCGTTACTCGAAAGGAAGGCCATGGCAACAGATATAGTAAGAAAAAGAACTTGACGATCATTAATTTCTGTGTATTTATGCTGTTATGAAATTGCACTGTTTATGTTTTTATTACATTTACATTTTAAATTTACACACAAGGTTTCCATGGAAATATTGAGAGTAGTTTGTGTTAAACCAAGAGTTGAGATCATGACAAAAGTTGTTTTTGGTCTTTTGCTTAATAATAAGTGATTCTGACCATATACACTTAGGTTCAAAAGGTAGTACTCCCTCTTTTAATTATATGTTTTTGCATGTAAAAACACAACAAAAATCACCTGATCATAGTAGTATATATCTATTACTGTATATATACTATTATATACTAGTATATATTGTAAAGCTATGTAGTGTCAGGGCTGCGACACAGAGACAGAAATACAGACAGCAGGTTGTACCGGTGAACAAACTGAGATTATTTTTATTTAGAGACTCGTGCAAAGTCCACACACACACACAAACACACACACACACAGTGAATAACGCAGGGAGGGACGTGCTACAGTGACGAGGTGCTCGAGTCGAGTCTTCTTCCGAAGAAGCACAGCAGCAGCGACAAGCCCGGCGTGGTGAGAGAGCTGGGCCGTCCGAGGTGGAGGACGTGACTGAGGAGGGAGCTGCCTAGCGCGAGTTCCTCCGATGCATGGACTTCCAGGAAGTGGGTTCTTCGGAACTTTCTGAGTCTGCAGAGAACGAATACAGAATGACGTTATTTTATCTCGCTTTAACATCTCACTCACCCTGCTGGCTTTCTGGCTTCGTTTTATATCCCTTTGCGCTCTCCCAGATGGTGAGTCGGAATAGGGAACCGGCTGTGTCTGATCACGGTGCCCCGCTCTCTTTTCCTGTGCCTTGCCGGTGGCCGTGAACTTGAACTTTGTCCACATGGCTCCTTGAAAGTGTGTCTGCACTGCCATGTAGCGCCCCGGCTCTGTGTTGGATGGAGAAGGAAGAATGGTCCTGTAGTGACAGAAACCAGCGCATAATGCGGGGATTGGTATCTTTTTCCCTCGCCATCCACTGCAGGGGGGCATGGTCTGTGATAAAAAAATGTCGCCCCGTCTGGTAGTATCTTAGTTCGTTTATTGCCCACTTGATGGTGCTCCACGGTTGCATACGTCCATTCCACTGGTGAGAGCTTTTTTCTCACGTACAAAACCGGATGTTCCTCTCCATTGAATACTTGAGACAACACCGCCCCGAGGCCTCGTTCCGAGGCATCTGTGTGAAGGATGAACTGCCTCTTAAAGTTCGGGTTATAGAGGACGGGGAAGCTGGTAAGGTGGGCTTTCAGGAGACGGAATGCACTCTCTGTTTCTCCCGACCACTTTATTTTTTCAGGCTGTCCCTTCCGAAGTAGATCTGTGAGGGGGGCTGAGAGAGATGAAAAGTTAGGCATTAGCCGTCAGTAATACCCAACTACCCCCAGAATTGCATGCACCTGTTACTTTGTTTTGGGTTGTGGATAATTGTCCTACCTTCCTTTTTTGTGGCTTGAGTAGTCCTCGCGCGCCACAAGCTGAGACAAGGAGAGATGTGTGTGGGGATAGGAAAGGCAACCTTATGTCTTAGCATCCGCACTTTCTGCCTGTGCCTGGGCTGCCAGCGCTCTGTGGAGGTTCTTTTCCCTTATTTTTTTGGCGAGGCTTTTCCCGCAATCCTAGTCAGTCCCTGCCCAACAGGACGGGAACAGGGAGGTTCGGCACTATGCCTGCGGTTATGGTATGTCTACCCCCACAATCCTCCATTGTGATGCTGACTCCTGAAACCTCTGGTCGATCACCATGTACACAGGTGATCGGGAGTGGGTTACACGGCTTCGCATCCCGTGGGACAATTGAGGGGCGGGCGAGGGTCACGGCGCTGTGTTGAGGAGGGCGGGGATGGGGGCTCCCAGCGGGTCGGGGAGGGTTTGATTGTGTTGGTGGAACCAGTCCAGAATCCGCAAGAAGAAAAGGGTTTGGGGAGTTCCGGTTCGGTGGGCTCATCAGAGGTTGGTCCTACCCTTACCAGGGAAGGGGGTCTCTCCCGTTGTAGGGCAATGGTGTAGGGTAGTCGGCTCCGGTTCGAAAGCCTTCGTCTTTCCAAGGGGAGTGAGAGGGTGGATATCGCGCATTCCAGCATCAATGGCCTCGCGCAGTGAGGCGGGGGTGCGCATGCCCACAGCTTTCCGTTCTTCTCGGGTTTGCAGGGTGCGCAATATTTTGTCCACTACCACCTTCGCGACTACCTCTCGTGCACTCACTTTATCCGGATGGAGCCAGAGGGAGCTATCCGTTACAGATGATCCAGTACACGTAGTGATTGTGCGGTCCGCGTGACAATTTCTAGTAATAGGCAAGTACAATCTCAGATGAGAAACAACTTTTACCATGTCATCATTAATTTAACAAAAACAAAGCCAAAAATAACAAATATTATAACATACCAATTATATAAAAATAACAACTATAAATACCACGTCACTGCTTCCCTGGGATTTAAGAGGGTAAATTGCAGCCAAGTGCTGCTAATCATTAGCCCCTGATTAACTGATCATCAGCAGGTGTGCCGACCTTTATAAAATTGGCAGGTATTTAGGCCTCTCAATGCCATGAGAGGAAGACAGGATAATGGTATTAGGAAAAAAAACTATATAACCCTAACCCTAACCCTCTCAGAGGGGGGAGGGATGAGAGGTACTTCATGCTCCCACATTAATCACGGCTCTATAGCCAATCAGGGTCGTCTGTGAGCTCGCGCACGCAGAAGGGGTGGATAGCGCTGTCCTCCAAGTGTGTTACGCCGCCCCTAACGGTGCGTGAGCGAGCAGTTCGAAAAGATGCGGTCGGCTGGCGTTACGTGGTTTGGAGGAAACACGTGATAGTCTTCGGCCCTCCCGGCTGACTGGTAGTAGTAGCCGTAATGTGGGAGCCCCCTAGTGACGGGGAGGAATTGGACACGACTAAATTAGGGAAAAAGTCGGGAGAAAAAATTTATAATAATCCATGACAACACAATTAGAAGACTGACCCAATACAGTTTGTTTGCAAGGGTGCCAGCAGAAACACCTTGTTTTTTGCATACACATGACCTGGGCACCTTGCAGTCATTGGGTTGACCATGAACTTCTCTGAATACCAGAATATTCTAGAAGCAAATGTGAGGCTTCTGTGTACCAGATAAAGGTTGTTTGAAATTGGGTCATGTAGTAAGACAATGATCCAAAGCACACCAGTAAATCTACATCAGAATGGATGAAAAAGAAAAGAATCAAGGTTTTGGAATGCTGTAGTCAAAATCCAGACCTCAACCCAACTTAAATGCTGTGATTGGACCTTAAGAGATCTTAACTATCACGAATGCCTAAAAATCTCAATGAACTGAAGCAATGTTGTAAAGATAAATTGGACAAAAATTCCTCCACAATGATGCGAGAGACTGATAAAGCCATACAGGCAACAATTACTTCTACTTAAGTTATTGCTGCTAACGGTGGATCTACAATCTATTGCATAATGTATTTTTTCTTTTTGGCTTAATTTTTCTTAAATAAATAGAACAAATAGAATTCAATAAAATTTTAGTTTTATGGCGCTTTTAACAATTGACTGTCGCAAAAGCAGATTTACACAATCAAAAGAATTATTCAAGTTTGTATGAAATGTGAATGTGTATGAATCAAAATGATAAGACTGTCCCTTATGAGAAACCCGAGGACGACAGCGACAGTGGCAAGGAAAAACTCCCTGAGATGGTTATAGGAAGAAACCTTGAGAGGAACCAGACTCAACAAGGAACCCATCCTCATTTGGGTGAAAACAGATAGCAGGGATTGATCTGCATGAGAATGGTCGTTCAGTATAACAGGAGATCTGTTAAAATTAAAATGGAGTCCAGTTCATTCTTGAAAGCTCAGGTAGACAGTAGGAAACTCCAGTCCTGAACTATCGAGCGACTGAAGTCACAAGTCCTCAGACAGCCTAAAGTGATAAAAGCATGAACTAGTTTTTCTGCATCATTTAGTGACAAGATATTTCTTATTTTGGCAATATTTCTGAGATAAAAGCTATCCTGGTAGTATTATCTACATGTGCTTCAAATGAAAGGCTGGAATCTATAGCCCTGCGTGCCTGCATTAGAAGCCACACACGCCTCCAGGTTTGCAGCAACTTAACCTGCGCACTCACTGTCAAATTGAGTTTTAAGATTTTGGTGGCATTTGAGGATGTAAAACGTGTGCGTTTCTTTATAATCCTACAGGTGGTGCACACTGAACTATTGACACATTTTCCTTCCGTGTGGTAGGAGTAAATTATTTGCTAAGTTTGTTTAAAATAGTAATTATGGCAGATGATATGAATGACATAAGTTGCGTGTGGCTCAGTTTTTTTGCATAATTTAATCTTAAATTAAATGTTAAATTCTTATATTTGAAATTATTTTGCCCTTGGTTTTTAATTGAGACTAAAACACATACTTACTGAAACTAATGTTATTAAAATAAACGCGCTAAATTTAATTAATCATTAAACCTTTTAAAGGTTTAAAATTGCATCAAAATTTTGAATAAAATGTTATAAAATCTGGGCTCTTTATAAAATCATGATGCTTATAGAATTGCAATTTTAACCGAATTGGCAACTACTGTAGGTATCGTAATATCATATCAGATGATTCCCATCCATAAAAACTGTACATGATTAGTATATTTGTATTAAAAGGGCAAAGTTATTTTTTAGTTTTGATTAATATTTATTTAGAATAAGGCATGGGTCCTATATAAACTCCTCTAAAACACTGTACACAATACTAGTAACTCTGTTAGCTTCGGAATGATTAATAAACTAACAATTCTCAAGATTTAAAACATGATGTGTTGGAACCGAAAAATCTTTGCATTATTTAACACAACACCTGGGGATCAAACTTAAAGTCTGGCAATTCTTCCCTGGCCACATATTTCTTTTTTTAATACATCATTAATTTTATACTGTAACATTTTGCTACTGAGACATTTTAGACAGAAGGCCTCAGAGACTGGTCGCATTAGCAGGAATTGATTTTGAGTGATTGGGGAATACGAAAATAAGCTAAATGAAATCAGTGTACAAGGTACTGTACACACTGCTTTTGCCAGTTTTTATGACTTCACAGTCTTTAGATAATGACTGAAAGTGTACATACAGTATCTATTGCATATACTGTATTTGACATACTGTGTTCAGAAACAGTGTTAGACTGCACCTTGAATAGTTATATTCAGTTAAACGATGTAAATGATATAAACTCAAAAAAGGAGTGGTTCCTGTTTTTTTTTTTTTCTTGTCATAAAAGATTTGGTAAGGCTGATGTGTAGATGCTTCATATGTAGTTGTGAGCTTTTGGCTATCTACTTTCTTTGCACTTTTTGGATGCCTTAATTAGGAACATGGACCCAGCTGTTTGAAAGGCAATTAATAAACTAAAAAGATAACTGCAGCCAAGCATTTATTTTCCTCACAATGAATCCTTAGCACCCCAGGACCACCTCTGCAGTCATGATGAAAACATAAATTCAGATTTGATTGCTCGAACATTTGTTTACTTATTTTCCAGACTTTTTTTTTTAATGAACAGGGCTCATCAGCCCTGCTTTGAATAAAGATGAGGATGTTTAAGTCAGACACAAAAGTTGTACAATTTCAGAAGATTATCATTATTAGCATAATGTTATGATACCTCTCACATGAACCCTGTGTAGCAAAAGTGGGATAGATCAAGGTAATAGAATTGTTTCCTTATTTTTATGATCTGATTTCCTCACGCATTCAAAAAAAAAAGCTACATATTTTAAATTCTACTCATGAATAGCTAGAGACATGCTGCTTTGTTCCCCACATATTAAGTATGGCTTATTAATAATAATTATTATTATTATTATAATTATAATAATAATTATAATAATATAACTTCTACAGAAATTTTGGGTTAAGGTTGTGCAGTCTAGCATATTATGTTTCAGTGGGATTCATGAGCATGGTTTGAATTTCAATATTTCTTGATATGATGTGATCCATGGACCTTTGGTTTATGGTTGGTTCTGATTTGATCTAAGTGATTTGAAATGCTTCACTTTTTGGTAAGTAATGCTTAAAATGATGCCTATCAACATTTTTTTTTTTTTTTTACAAATCTGAGCACTCAGATATTTTAGGTTATCAGGTTTCTACTCATATTGAAACCATAAATAGACAAGTTCCAATAAAATGCACCAATAAGATGCATATTAATACATTTTTGAAACACTGTCATGAGTATATTGTAGAATTTTTTATACATTTTGATCCAAATTCAGATTGAAATATTAAATTAAATATTATGGTTCTTTATAACCATTATAAAGTTGCAAAAAAAACGACACAATACTATAATATGAAAAGCTTTTACATTTCAGTTTTTCAGGTCTTTAGCAGTTAAAATTGGTTTTATGTCTGAGCACTTGCACTGTGTGTCATCTCTTTTCTGTGACAGAAAAGCGTGAGATCATATGTCCCTTAGTCTCAATAGTGACAGTACAAATCCAATTATCTCACACTTCTCCATTTGCCAAGCTAAATGCGTTAATGAGATGCTGCACCAGTGCCATTTTCAGTGAAAGGCTGGGTACCGAGTTTTCCTGTGCCTCACACACAAGCTCATTAATGTTAGCACCCGTGTGTGTGTGTGTGTGTGTGTGTGTGTGTGTGTGTGTGTGTGTGTGTGTGTGTGTGTGTGTGTGTGTGTGT
>JAQQZT010000002.1:11628166-11642328 GCA_030068275.1 Clarias platycephalus
TTTTGTTGACAAGTGGGGCTTGAAAATTTGCTCACCCCCTTAAGTGGGGAATGACAGAAAAAGTTTGAGAACCACTGCTGTACTGTAAATAAAAGAATTTGTCCAAGGACAAGGTAAATTGCAGAAAAGACCAAATTTATTTGCGAAAAAAAAAAATGGTGTAACTTTCTCAGCAATCTCCAGCAAACAAGCTCAAACATGTCCTGAGTGAACTGGCCAATTGCAATCTGCAAAAATGATGCAGGAGTGTAGCCCTAGGTAAATTTTTATATAATTAAGTTTGTTAAACGTCTAAAAAATGAATACATTGCATACATACATCTTGAAAATTAGTATATCATGAAAAAGTTTTTCTTTTGTAATTTAATTTAAAAGAGAAACTCATATTCTACATTCATTACATGTAAAGTGAAATATTTCACGATATATTTTTTAATTACAATGATTACAGCTTAGAGCTTATGTAAATTAAAAATCCACTATCCCAAAATATTAGAATATTTCATTTTGGGTTTGAGCATAACATTATTCATACAGTATAAATACCATGTATTTCTCAGTCGAAATCAGTACATGCCTGGGGAAACAACTGACATGGCAGTTGTCCAAATACAATTAATTTATGTGTCATGTCAGCTGGTTATGTTATTCCACTTTGTTTTAACAAGTCCAAGGCCAACACAGCCATCTACTAGATTTTAGAGCACTTCATCTTTCTGTCTGCTGACAAGCTTTATAAAGATGCTGATTTCCTTTCCCAGCAAGACTTAGCACCTGCCCACAGTGGCAAAACTACCACTAACTGGTTTGCTGACCATGATATTTCTGTGCTTGATTGGCCAGCCAACTCGCCTGACCTGAACCCCACAGATAATCAATGGACTATTGTCAAGAGGAAAATGAAAAAAAAAACCTGACCAAACAATACGGAAGAGCTGATGGCAATAACATTGATGCAGTAATTCTGGCGAAGGAACCCTGATCAAGTATGGAGTGTTTAAATGGATATTTAGTTTTTTGTTTTTTACAGAATTTCTGTATTGTAAATCCATTTTTGAGTGACCTTAAGAAATATTTTTTTGGAGATGCTGGAGCTGCAAGCTATAATCATTGGGGGAAAAAGTTCAACTTTACATGTAATGAAATTAGAAAAAAGTAAAACTCATATTCTACATTCATTACAAGTAAAGGGGAATATTTCAAGCTTTTTTTTATTATGATGATTACAGCTTAGAGCTTATGTAAATTAAAAATCCAATATCCTAAAATATTTGAATATTTCATGCACTGAGATGCACTGTATACCTGTGTCCCTAGTGTGACCTAGTGATTGTGTCTACTGTTAAAGTAATACAATTAAACTCATTTTTTTAAGTAATAATTACTCAAACTGCACAGAAACAACTTTTCTTCTGAGCAGAAGGATTTGAATCTATGACCTTTCAAAATGTCTAAATCTTCTTGTCAAGAGTTAAGAGAAGGAAGGGGACAAAAGAGGTGCAATTAAAGAAATAAGAACCAACTTGTGTTTTTATCAACCTGGCACATCCTCATCACTCTCCAGGAACCTGAAATTGCCAAATCCTCAATCTGCAACTACACCAATTCTCCATAGTTTCCTCTAATTAAAATTGCTCTAGCTCAGGGCCATTCTGATTGATCTCACCAGTACTCATTATACCCAGTATATATACAGCTAGGTCTGGTTTGTACTTCTTCATTAATCCTTCTTAAATTTACTATTCCATCTCTATCTTTGTGTATGAATTCTGCTTTCATTCCATGGTTCTGGCTCTCTTGTTTTAACAATGTTTGCATAGTTTATTTTAATAGCTTTATGTTTTATAACCATTTTGCTAGTTCTGCCAAGTGTCTAAAAATCAAAGAAATATTTCCCACATTTTCCCATGATTCATATTTAAACTTTAATTTGCATAGTTATTTTTTTCACGTCATTGTTTTCAAATGTGATTTTTGTTTGTTTGTTTGTTTGTTTTTTACATTAGGCTATGTCACATACTGTTCACATGATGTATTATGTTTTAATCAGTCTGGGGTTTCTGGTCATGATGTTGAAATACATTTTATTGTGGCATTACATTACACCACTAGCACATACATACAAAAAAAATCATTTTTGTTTTTGGACTTACTGTTTCTGTAGAAATGTCTGTAAAAAGTAGTTATTAATGTGGTATGGTCAGTATGCCCCCTATGCCCCATAAGTCCTTCATGCACTTTCTATGGAAAGTCTGATTTTAGGGAGCATATCAACATGGCAAGTATCTTAGAAACACTGCTGGCACTTACAGTAATGGAGAGCAAGGTCTATGTGACTTTTTGCTCTACAAGCCAAGCATGAGCCAGTATCAAAATGCTGTAGGCTGAAATGTGTACTGCAGCATGTTTGAACATAAAGTACTTTAGAGAAATGAAAAGAGCCTGAAAGAGAAACATGTTGACAGCTCCCCTTAACAGTCTTCTGAAGCATGGGATTATTTTTTAGTTATATGGGATTATATTTTGGATTATTATTATTATTATTATTATTATTATTATTATTATTATCTTAATAAAATATTCAGATAACCTAAAAGCTTTTACTACTGTTTTAGATACTATTTATATTGATTAACATATAATGACTATCCGCTATTTCCCTTGCACAGCCTTATGCAATGACAACATTTCTGTCCAGAGTTGCATTATTTTCTGGCTGAGAACTTTTTGATAAGTTGACATATTGATAATGGGCGAGTTGAACCACTTTGTCAAGCCTTCTCTAGCACTTCTGAAAGACTTTCAGTGTATTTAGGACTCCAGATGAATCTTGGTATTAACATCCTGGAATATGCATGTGCCAATATCCCAAAAATCAATGGATGGGATAAGCCTGGGGGATGGGAAAACCTCTTGACCTCTTTCCATTGCAACAATGTCCAATCTTGAGGCTCCCCAGCAAATTGAAGCCAATTTTCTTCTGATTAGTCGGATAACAAGTAGTTTTCTTATGGCCACAACGTTGTTTAGTCCCAATCCTGTGAGTTCTTGTCACATGTGGAAATGCTCTTTTAGTGTGTTTAAGGGATATCCTATTTTCCCCAACTAAAATTATTTCACAAAAGTTTTAATAATGCTTTAGACTTAGTTCTTAAACCAATTTCAATAATTTCAGCACTACCCCTTCTTTCCTTGACGCAGACCAATAATTTGAACCCTCTAAAATGCATAGTTGTTTAGGAAATGAGGAAGCTATGCACTTGATCAATTTTGGTTGAAAGAATTGTTGTCAGCTGAACATATTAATCATGGCAGTAATTGTCCAATCAAAGGCATTTTGTCTTTGCTTACTTAATTGACTTTTTTGGTGAGGCAGTTTATATTTAATGAAGACCCAATTTAATTCCTATGACTTTGTTTTATTAGTTTTTATTACTTTTAATTTTTAAATGTAATTATTTTATGGTAAACAAGTAAAAAAAAACAAGTCTCTTCTGCTGAAAATGTAAAGGCTTTTCCAAGGGCAAACAATGCATTAAACAATGTCAGTATTTTAGAAATACATCTCTTTATGTAACCATGTTTATGCTCTTTTTTTGCCCTCCTCTTCAGGTGAATGAGTGAGAAACAGAGAGACCCTGCAGCAAAGAAACATTACTGCATCCTGTTCTCTCCTCTCAGGGCATGGCCCAAGTCCAGGATGGACACCCCAAAGAGTATGACAGGTGAGCTGCTTAGCTAACATTAAATGCAAAGTGGGATAGAAACGTCTAGTTATGGAAGGAAGCATTACCTTATGCTCTTACATTCTTACAGTGTTGAAGAGTGGGCAGAAAACAAGCACTGTAAAGATGGATGGCAAAAAATCCTTTCTATTCAAGCACAACTCTATTTTATATATTTTTTTCAAATTGAATATAATTGATTCATTGTGTTACCAGATAACCCTTACCCTATTTGAGACTAGAAATCTAGCTTTAAATGATTTTCTTCATGATGTTTTTTTAGCAAAAAAAAAAAAATGCTAACATGTAATATTTCCACTGCTACTAATAGCTTTCATTCACATTTAAGTAACATTAACATATTTACAAAACCAAGCTTTATACTCATAGGCTAGCTAGCTAGCACACTGCTAACTGCACTACTAACTTTCATTTCATGATAGACATGTGAGCACTACCTAGAAAGTTTAGTCAATGTCAGAATATAAAAAGGTTAAAATACAGTGTGTATTATTCAGTATAATTTTGTTAGTGAATAATGTTAATTGAAAAAAAATGTGCTCTTTATTCATTATAACCAGCACAGTTTTAAATTATTCTAGGGACACTGTGGACATGTCTCCACTACTTTGTGAAAGTGTAGTCCATTTAAATGCTTCATATAATAGCTCACACACAAAAATTATCCAAGTATCTCTTAGAATATATATATATATGCGGTGGCAATTTCTCAGGGTGGTGTCTGTATGAAACTATTGAATCTGGACGACTTTAACATGACCTCCAACAGGTTACGTTTCCTGCAAATCTGGATGTGTGTCACACACAGCAATATACAGTAAACAGATAATTGGAGCAATTTTATGGAAAACTATAATTACGTTATAGTTGGCTAATTAGAATATTTCCTGTCTGTTGCTGCCATTACTAACTAATCCTAAGGCTAACCCTGAAAAATTCAGTGAACACAGCAGTGCACACTATAATCATATGCATTTAACAAATATTAATATTCCTTGATTGTCATTTCCTACATTCCCAAACTGTTTGTAAGAGTGCACTGAATTGTCCAAAATTTTAATTCTTGACAGTTCTTTGAACATCACATGCCTTAATCTTCTAAATGATGTTCTAACATATTACTTAAAATGTACAATTGACTCCAACATTAACAATTCCAAACTTGTAACGAAACAAAACGAACTGCCTATGGCTCTTCATGATTTGCTATGAATTCAAGAATTTCCAATAAATGCTTTTACTTCATTTGAACGTCCTACAATTTGTCAAGACTTATGTTTCTGGTCATGGATAATATAAAACCGTTTCTGTCATACAGTATCTTGTCAGCTCACCTGTTACCAACAATCTGCATAGCCCCCTTTTGGATCTTCTAACTTCCATTTAAGTCCAGATGGTACAAATTTTCATGTCATGAATCTTAGCAAAGCTTATCAAAAAATGAGCACTTACTGAACAGTCTGGGGCTATCCTCCGATCACTTTGTCCTTATTATTTGAGTAAACTAAATTGTTGGTGGATAAATATAGCATATAAAGCATTCTACACCTTACGTAATGCACTGCATGTCTATTTAAAATGCAGCAACCCAGCTAGTAGTTGGAAGTAATCACTGTGTGGCTCGTAGAAAACCATGGCAATTTTTAACTAACTGTGAGTTGAGCAAATCACAGAAATTTGGCCTATTTTTGGAATCTATGATGCATAATGAAGAGCCACAAACGACCTATGAAGTCCAGCAAAGAACCAGTATGATCAATTTGTAAATAATTTACATATTGCTATGATGTTTTATTCGTCTGCAACTACATTTCAAACTCTTTAAAAAAAAAAAAATTAAGAATTAAAAATAGTCAGAATTTTGATGCTTGTGCTTTCTCTTTAAGCATGCTGAGCTGTATCATACTGTGATCTCTCCAGGATTTCCTACAATCTTGAGCTCATGCTGGTTTTGGGATTAAATTTGTGAATGTGGGAAAATTGTTCAGTTCAAATGATGCCGATTTATGAATCTATTTATGTTCCTATACTACATCATAATACTTGCGTATTTGTTGCGCATTTGGTTTAAACATTGTGTTCAAGAAATTTGACCCATGCACACATCTGGTTCGTGCTTGGAACAACATATTTTCAATCAGATTTTATAATGATTTGGTACAGAATCAAATGCCTGGGTCAATGGGGCATTGTTAAGTAAGGGTTAACTCTTATGCTGTTTTGTCCCAGTCCTGCAAAATTAGAGGAGAGTCAGGATGGCATGGACAGTGGTAGCCTGACGTCTGGCATAGCTCGACAGGTCTGCATCCAGCGCCACCCGATCCACGGCTTTGGCTTCATTGCCGGCAGCGAACGGCCTGTCATTGTACGCTCTGTCTCTGCGGGTAGGACACGTGTCTCTAGCAGGCCCTGGGGACCAGACGTCTGCAGCCCACTGGGACACAGCAGCCGTCTGCTCCACCAGGCCACCCAATCTCATCTACGCTAAAAGTGACTGCTTATTTTATTATGTACTCGTATTTGAATGTCTCAGGTGCACTATGCATTGCACTTACACTCAATAACATAAATCATATCATTACAATTCTAATTAAGTTGCTATACCATAATGATAGAGATGATTCAATTCGTGGCTTCATGAGCAGGTACTAAGCACAAATTATCCTCCATAGATATTATGCAAAAAGAATTATACTTTCTGAATGTTGGTTACAGACGGACCATCTGACGGCAAGCTTTTTCCTGGTGATCAGATCCTAGTCATTAACGAAGAAGACGTCAGTGACGCACCCAGGGAGAGAGTCATAGACCTTGTAAGGTAACATCCTTTATTATCACCCAATGTGAAAGGGCATAGTCATAATACATAACTGACTATGATTTATTTATTAAATAATCTGCATTCTGTGTCTGCATCAGTTTATTTCAGATGTCTTAATTTTGATTTGCTGCACATCACTTCCTTCTATGTCTCTCTTTACAGGACCTGCAACAATTCAATTGTTCTCACTGTGTTGCAGCCTCTACAGGTGATGGCATCATCTGTTTCATCTACGATACAATATGTTTTATACAAAATAGACATTTTTATTGCTAAGCCATCTCCTCAAACATTATAGAATTACTTATCTCTGTAATTTAGGGGGGAAATTCTATATGTTCAATAGCGCCATAAATCTATATTCTGCCAACTTTGCCTAATTATGGAGTCTTAAGCATTCTTGCATGTAATGAAACTTTAAAGTAAATTTATATGGCAGAATTGCTGAGTTCCATAATTACAAAAATAATTTTTCCTTCATTTGTTTTATATGATTGTTGGGTAGAGGTGTGTAAAGTAGCCAAAATAAAATTTGTAAGAACATGCCATTATTAAAAATAGCATTAGGTCATAAGTTGTCATTAGAATTAATCCTAGAGAAAGGGTCAAATTTATCTAGTTAAAGCAACTAAAATGTAAATATGCAGTGATGATTATGAGGATGATTATATTAAAACCATTATAAATACATAAAGAAAAGAAATCACAATTAAATAGTATGAACAGATTAACAGCTAAACATTATAAACATAATTTTCAGACTTTAAAAAAAAAAAAGTGTTTTCTAACACACAAGGATGCCTATAACAAAATGTTTCATTTGAACATTGCTATATAAGCTTAAATAAGAAGTTCCATGTTTTAAGCAAAGCACAACATGAAGGTGCTAGATTTTCATGCCAAAGCTGAAACATTATGCCGAGCAAGTTGCATCGCTTCTTTCTGTCACATAATCAAAAGATACTTTCTGTGTAACATGATTTGTTAAATGTTTTCAAATGAATTTTGGAAAATGTTTAAAGAAGGAAAAGGATATTTACGAAACTAAAACTGGTATGAGAGCAGACTGACAATGCTGTAAACTGACGTTTTTGCATCGCTTATGTTTCTCATGATCTTCAACACTTGTTGTAATTAAAAAGATTTTGTGTCAATTAAAACTCTAAACTTTTTTCCTTATTCTAATTTTCTGCCTTGACCTAATTTACTACTTTCTTTTTGCACAAGCAAATCATGAGTTTGCTACATTTTTTGTTAAACTCCACCAATATTCTTTTGGTAAACTAATGTGCAAGCGTAAATAATCACAAAAACAACTGCAGGCTGGTTTAACTGTGGGAATAGAGAATTTTGACAAAACATTTCTTGTGACTCAAACTAATTTTTCACAAAAATCTAACTTCTGCTGTAAAACTGTTTATATTCATAAAATATTCTGTACTACAATCCTTTGAGGAAAGCCTACATTTATCTTGCATATAGATTTTCCTTTGTGTTGCTTTCATGGTGTGACCACTGCTGTTGGCAGTTGTAGCCATTATACATATTTAATTCAATAAAATTTTTCTTTAATAACAAGTGGTTTTCTTAAGGCCACTCAGCTGTTTAATCCCAATCTTGTGAGCTCTCATCACATGTGTGTACGGAACAGTTCGTACTTTAACTATTAAACATAGCTACAGTTTATACCTCACCAAGTTGTTCCATGAAGTTGACAGTACTTAATTGCTTGATTTAAACATTTGTATGCTGGACTTCATACTAGCTTTGTTGGCAGATTATAAAAGTCACCTGACCTTCACCGCAGGTGCCAGGCGTCTTTGCTATATCCTTCTAAACGTTATTCTTTGTAAAGTCGTTATGCACATTTAATGTAAGGGTAATGAGAATGGTCAATGATGTAGTGTGATAAACAACAACAATCATTTGTATATTGCATGTTATTACTATACTCTGTGTCCACACAGCACGACAAATTAAAACAAATACAAGGTTTATCAATTTGCTAATGTTAAAGAATCTTTGTGATCACATGAAATTAAAGCAATTCACTTCTTCTTTTTCTATGTTTTGTTCCCCTAGTCGCCTAAATCTGCCTTCATAAGTGCAGCCAAGAAAGCTCGACTGCGATCCAATCCCCCCAAAGTGCGCTTTTCTGAGCAAGTGTCCATCAGTGACCCAGACTCAGTATGTCCTGCTGCCTGTCACACTCATCATTTTCCTAACTCATAACAGTGGTAACGTGCTTGGGGTGGTTTCTGAAATGAGAATCATAAAATATTTACAAGCAACACAGCAATGGGATACTGGGGAACACAAAAAAAAGCAACCACAGCCAGCTATCCATTTTGTAAAGTGACTAGTTATGACTGTCGTGTGGCCCATGGCAGAATTATTCAAATTTGATTGTTAATTTGAATGTTAATATGTTCCTCAGTGGGTGGCCTTCAAGGTGCCATATTGCTGTCATTTCAGACCCTCCTCATTCCATTTCATCATACTGTAGATCCATTATCCAGGGGACCAAGCATGAATTCCATCTCAATGTGCACCCATTCCACCCTACTGGGGAGTTAAGCGAAATGATATATAAGCCTCTAAGCTGTTTTGACTCCCTCACTCTAACCTAAGTGTTCCTTTAACTGTGAGCTTTCATAGTTCATAGCCTGCAGTAACCACGATCATATTTTCTCCAGTTTACATTAAAATATCTTTCAATGTGCTTTCAGAGCTGATATTCCAAAATACTTTGAATGCCAGGCAATATTATAATAATTCATCAGTTAAAAACTTGTACCCTCCTTCTGATGGCCAGAAGGTCAAATGAGACCAAACTGACCAAAAATATTCATCATACCTTTAATGTACCTGGCACCAAAATTGGTCAGCCACTTTTAATGTATTTTAATTAATTAATGGAATTATAAAGGCAAAATGAGGAAAGCTGAGTTGTAACAACTTGATAGACTATTCTTAAGAAAATGCCATTAGGGTAACAGTTTTACACCAGAACCTCAGTATGAGTACTTAGATTAAGAGCAGAGAAGCACTGCACCCAATCACAACATAGTTTTCCAGTAACACTTAATGTTATTTCTACGAGTCCATTCATTTGTAGCTTTTCATTTGCGCTAAAGCTGACATCCCCACTAGATGGACATGGACATGGGTCGATAGTGCCCATGTTAACATTTCCTTCCATGGGTTATGTCCTATACAGTCTCTTATCTGCCTTGCAAGCAAGGAAGAGTGAACACAACACCCTTGGGTGCTGCGAACAGCATTATAAAAAAGAGGAAGAATGGGAGGGGTGTGCAGCTCTCCTGGAAGAAGAAGCTCGCTGATCAGGCCTAGAGGGCCCAAATCGGTAAAGATCAAACCACTTCACCTGAGCCGCCCTAATCATTTCAGTCCATCTTCTGCGATTGGCAAATGACAGCCTAGGGGAACGTTTCATCTGACTTGCCAGTAGTCATTTTATTAGAAAAGAGGAAAATATAAGGGAGTTGGTCAGGCTTCATATTCACATAATTTCATTTTACAATCCTTACTCATCAGTTGATTTTGATATTCCTAAGTCTAAAAGTATTAGGAATAAGCTCATCTGCTTCGATCACCTTCATTTATCAGCTGACCCTCACAGATCAGCCATATGATGGTGGCACAATCATGTCAACAGAGGACCAAGACCAGGCACCTTAACAGAATTAACATGAAAAGAAAGCAGCAAGAAAGAAGCAGTTCAAAAGTAAGAAAACTTAGGAAGGGTGAAACTGTCAAGATAGAAATCCAAAACTTTAAAGCTAACAATACAATCTCAGACACCAGATCTCAACCCAAGCAAAAACCCACCAAATGGAAAGTTTAGGAGCAACATCACACCTCCAGAGTTGTATGGTCACCTGGTTGCTCACTCCTCCAGGGCTGGGGAGTGGGAATTTCATATACAGTCTGTGTGCATGAAGCATTTCCTGTGCCTTGTGAGTTTACTCCGGGTACTCCAGCTTCCTAACTAGATTCCCAGGAAATGCATTGTAGGCTGACTGGCATTTGTAGTTTGCCTGTAGTATATCAGGTGTGTGAGTGGGTGTACACTTCTACCCTGTGATAGGACGGCACCCTATCCAGGGAGTCCAGGGTGTCAACCACCTTGTGCTTTGAGTTCCCTTGGATAGGCTTCAGGCACGCTGCTACCCAATACAGGATTAGCAGTATAGACAATGGATGAATGAAATTTATACTACTATCAAAAGCACCAATAGAGGAAAATTATTTGTTATTTTGGAAACAAACAATATTATTTGGAAATGTAACTCTTCACAGTAGAGTTCCAGAGAATCAAAGCCAAGGCACCTTAAAGCTGCCAGCTTGTTGTGGCCCAATACCATTCCAACACATTTAGTGCAGGTTTTCCTTTTAATTTGTAACCTGTAGGTATTGTATTGTTAATACTGTGTATACATGGTACCTATAAATAAAAACAAATTTCATGTTTCGTTGAACCATTGGATTACAGTTGCATGAAATTAGCTTTAAAAAACTTAATGTGCTATTATGTATTTCTGTACGTAATTTATAAAAAAAAAAAAAAAAATTGTTGATAGCAACGTTTATAATGGTTAACAAATTGTTAACTTAATGTTTTAGAAGTAGCATTTAGGCAAATTACATTAAGAATACCAAGGAAATAACAAATCTATTTGCTTAGTGCAATTTGTTTAATTACAAACAGATTTTGAAACAGACGAATGTACAGTCTCTCCTGAAACAATTGGAACCAAAGGAACTATTGCAATTTTTTGGCTATATACTACTATAAAGCTCTCATATACAGTAAGCATCAAAAAGGCAGAGTTGCAAAGAAATACAAAATGACTGGTTCTGAAACCAAGATTAACCTCTACCTATAAGTGATGGAAAGACCAAATTGTGGAAAAACAATGGACTTTGGAGACTGAAGGTTTTGACCTCAAACGCAAATGTCTTCAGTGTATAGCAAACACAACAGAACAGTCCTGGCCTCCTTTCAGAAGTATTGAAAGGAGGCCTCCCTTCGGGAGGAAAAGAAAACACGGGAGCCACAAAACCCTTTTGACATCTAAAATTAAGATAACACGGCAAAAATCGTTTATGCCTTGTATAAAAAAACTATTTCATTTATGAAATCAATAAACTGCTACAGAGAAAACGAAATTTAGAGTCTTCAAGCAACAAAAACATTTTGAACTCTGTAAAAACATGCCGGGTTGAAGGTTACTTTCAAATAAAATACTGAATGTCTATCTGAGTCATATTTATGAAATAAAAAGGCTAACTTAAATTCCCCACATGTAGCCAACCAAAAATCCTGCTGCTTCTATGTGTCGTCATCCTTTTATCGAGTGTACGGAAGCATGCAGTCAGCTGTCATCCTGAATAAAACTGGGGTTCGAAAAGCTCAATAAATTGTGTTTCGGTGGGTGTCGCACATCGGCGGTTGTGACGCATATTTTGAGTGACAATTTTTTTATTTTTCTTTATGTTAGAAGATCACCATAATCTTCAAATTTAGAATTACATTTAAAAAACTAATGAACTAAAATCAAATAAATTTAAATGAAATACTCATTATTTATTTTCCAAAGCTACAGAGAGCCACAGCAGAGGGATGCGGCTCCGGAGACGGGGGTTGAGGACCCTTGCACGTCTTTGAGAAGTGTGGTATTGTGTTACAAGAAGTGCTTATAATGCATTGTGTAGCAATTCATTATTCATAATGAAAATAGGCAAGTTAAAGTACAATGCATTTTCATGTAAAATGATGTGTACAACAGTTCTGGTTAGAACTGTATATACTCTCATCACATACCTTGCATTTTTGAGGTGGCAATGATATTGCCTGGACTTTTTCTTTAAATTATTGCAGCAAATTTGTATGAATTGTCCATTAACAATTTTCATCTTAAGCAGATGCTTTTGGTAGCCATAATCAAGCTTATGACAGAATCCTGGTTGGATATTAGATAGCATTTAGACCTTATAGACCTGTTGAAAAACCCAGTAATGCCCAAGTATTAACCCCCTAGCTATTAATTTGAGGTGATGATGAACAATTCTGAGGTAGTCCTCCTCCTTTATTCCATTAACTTCTTTCACTAACTGCAAAACAACCCTAATGCATCATGCTACTTTGCAGCCACAATCCATTAAAGGGGCCGGTAAGGCCCATGCTGACCTTGGAATCTGCAGATGTTTAGAAATGATATTTCTATGTTTAGAAGAGATATTCCTGAATTGTGCAAATTTACTATCCTCTTTCTCAGATTTGCACTGAGCACTGGTTAATCCAATGAGTGCTGTAAAATAAACTGAGAAACTACTGGCTGTAGCCAAACATGATCTCTAACAGAAGGTTGGAAGGCCTCAAGCTTGGCCAAATAAAATTTTTGTGATTTTCAGCACCTGTAAATTACACTGGGTGTATGTAAAAAAAAAAATTTACATATATGTACAGTACGCACACATATTTTTGACCCTGAGTTGTTATCAGAAAATTCAAGTTAAATTATGCCTTATTATTATAGATTATTGAAGTTTTTATTGAACAATCATTCTGACCCACCCCCCCACCACACACACACAAAGACCAGTCCACTTAAAGCACAACATTGCCTTGATATTTGTGTTCAGAATGAGTGCATGTAGACCTCTGACTACAACTGTATAATACATAACAATGTGTATAATGCTGTATTATTTATATCACCTAAATAGAAAGTGCTACATAGAAAATTTCACTTTGCATTTGAGTGCATACAGTATGAGCATTACAGCCGCAAAATAAGAGGAAATCTATTAAGCTGGAGGGCAAGCAGTTTTTAAAAGGTGTTTGAAATTTAGTACAGAACACAAGTACTCAGTCAGTGTCATAACACATCACAGATCAAGTAATCTCTAATTGTTAGAAATGGAGGGGATTCATCGTACCTAAATTCTGTTCGCTCTTATATGTATATATTCTTAAGCAATAACATTCATATTCACAAGCTTCATTTAGTAAAATTAGAAAATATCCCTTATAAATATTCAAATATTAAGAAATTAATTAATTAATATAGTTATCTTTGTTAAATATTCCAATTTATGTGGAAGCCATAGAAACAGAGGTAACCTTGAGCTCTTCATGAATACATTCAGCTCCAGTGTATGATTGTGCATACATATTAAAAAGATGCACTGGAGAAATTGATTAAATTGCTTTTTGATTGTTACAGAGTGTACTTGTGTGGCCTCCAAACCTATTGTTTTCTCCTCATTCTGGCATCACTCCATTTGCATCACAAGCTGTAACTGACATTGTTCTTTTAAATGTTGCCCGGTTGACTTTTGTGTCTTTCTGCTTTCTCATTCCCAAGGTATAATTCTCATAACCTTTTATTTCTCCCTTCCTTTGCTATCATTTTAACATGCGTATGGGGCATAAAAAATTATTTTATGTGATACTCTTTAGGCAAGAACCTTTCTGTTATAGGAGTCGCCAACTACAAACCGGATTCCAAAAAAGTTGGGACACTTAACAAATTGTGAATAAAAACTGAATGCAATGATGTGGAGAT
>JAQQZT010000002.1:11642428-11663850 GCA_030068275.1 Clarias platycephalus
CTATGTTCTATTACAAATAAAATACTGACATTTGCCATCTCCACATCATTGCATTCAGTTTTTATTCACAATTTGTTGTGTCCCAACTTTTTTGGAATCCGGTTTGTACTTGCCTTTTTTTTTTTTTTTTTTTTTACTATTTCTTCTTTCTCTTTCTCTATGTTAGACCATGCTTAAGGACGACTCGTTGCTACTTATACCCAATGTGTTAAAGGTGTTCCTGGAAAATGGGCAAATCAAGTCCTTCACTTTTGACAGCCGCACTACGGTCAGGGTAAGCATTTTTTTTGACTACATCAGTTTTCAAAGCTGCTTTTTATTGCCATCAGGGCATTCAGCATTGAAAATTAATGCCATACCCGGCTGTATAAAGAAAAGCTGTGGGTGCAAAAACAAACTGCTACACTAATTCCTTTTGGAGTCACTATGACTTGCTATAATGTACCAAAACTTCATAGATGACACATGATGAATAGCATAGCATTTCCATTTCATAAAATTTCAATTTCTGAACTAAAAATCTCAAACTCATTAAATTCCCCATGTACCTAATTCTTGGCAGAGTAGTGCAATTAATTACTGGTATTTAAAGGAATCAATCTTGTCAATGACACATGACTGAAAGTAAAAGAACAAAATCATTAGTGCCTTTCAACTGACACACCAGGAGAACACAGATATCTTAGCGCTGACTCATTAGGCTCCATTATTAGGCATTTCAGAATCTTTTCTAACAGTGAAAGGAAGAAAATGGATGTAGGCCATTGTCTTAGAACAAGAAAAAGCCTGTTCATCTGTCTGCAATTGTTCCAGATTAATTTAATATTAAATCTGGAAGAAAAAAACACAGATAAAATTTATTACTTTAAGCAATTCATAATCATTAATCAAACCACAGCTCCCCCAAAAGCCTCTTTATTTTTTATAGAATGGGTTATGGGACACTATTTACAATTTACAAGACAAACATTATGCTCAAGGGTTACAAAATTAGTATTCAACTTATTGTTGATAATGTAATAGATTACAAGCAACAAACATTTGGTTTTGAAAAATATATAAAGTTAAATATTAGGTCTTCTGCTTAGGTGTGAGGCAAGGTTCTTTTTTACTAAGTAAATCGAATATCAATTTCATTGATTTACCCCTTCGTCAATACTATGTTAAGAATTTATCATAATTCAAGAGGCAGGCGGCTACTTAAGCAAACCTGTATGTATCATTAAATATGTCATATATCAACCATTAATACACATGTTTTATTCACTTCATATCAAAATGGATCCATGACGTAGTGTAAGGGCAATGCAAATCTTCTTAAGCCTTAGCAGGAAGCACTCATGAGTATTGAGGATACAGTGTTTGCATACAACACATGATTCCCTCATTTCTATTCCAAGAGCTTTTCCAAAGCACAGTCATGAAATACTGAGAACCCCCAAACATCTCCTTCTAAAAAGGAATGCTCAGACTGAATGCTCGACTTAGTCCAATCAATAACACTATTGCGTTAGACGAGTAAATGGAAAATATGTTTACTAGGTTCACACATTTCTGGTTCCATTTTTTACACTACATATGTTAGGTGAACTTGGAAAACCCCTTATCCATTCTACTACAGTATATCTATGAAATATATATACTGTATATTGTTTTGTTTTGTTTTTTGCATCTCAATCACAAGCAAAGTGAGAGCATTTTATGTCTGATTACAAATCATTCCCATTTAAGGATTCCATTCTGACTGTTGCACAGGACCATCATGGATATTTTCACAATTGTTATCTGCTTATGTCCTGAATTAATTAGGAGTATATCCTTTTCTCTATGGAATGTACAGTGGCAAGAGAAAATCTGTGAACCTTTTGGGATTTCATAGTTTTCTGCCTTATTTTGTAATGGAATGTGAACTGATCTTCATCTAAGTCAAGAGTATTGATAAATATAATGTGCCTAAAATAATTTTTTTTAATTCAGATTTTTCATGTTTTTAATGAGAACAACTATAAAAACCTTATAGTGCTAGTGGAAAAAGAATATTTGAATCCTTCAGTTAATGGCCCCTAAAAATAATTTCAAAATAATTTCTTTTGATTGTGTGAAGCTGCTTTGAGGCAATGACAATTGCTAAAAGCGCTATACAAATAAAATTGAATTGAATTAAAAATCTAGGTCTAGGAGTCAGGTGTTGGCATACCTGGAGTCTTGCTAAGAAAATGAGTTTGGATGTGTGGACTAGAGCTACTTTGACTGCTAAAAACCACTCAAACTGTGTACACTTATGTAAGCCATGCCTCCCCAAAAGATCTTTCAGAGGATCTACGATCAAGAATTGTTAATTTACATAAAGTTGGAAAGAGTTACAAATTGATTTCAAAGACTTTAGAAATTCAGCGGTTTACAATTAGCCAAACAATAAGGCTTAAGCAGTTATTAATTCCAAGGGTTTATCACCATTTCAAATGTTGAATGAATGTGTTCAATAAAGACATAACATATCAGAATTCTTTTGTGATGTTATTTTAGGCACATTTTATTTGTCAATACCCATGAATTATATGAAGATTAGATCACATTTTATGACAACTTAATGCAGAAAACCATGAAATTGCAACAGGTTTACATACTTTTCCTTGCCACTGACTTTATCCTAGTCAGTGTTGTGGTGTATCTGGAGCCTATCCCAAGAAACCCAGCTATGGAAGCAGGATGAAATAAGACCCCACACCACACTAGGGCCCCATGCTACAACAAGCATAGCCAAGTTTATATTTCATATTTCAATATAATTTAACAGATTTTTAACATGACAGGTATATTTGAAAAGCTTTGGAAAAAAAAAACATGTTTCTTCCTTCCTTGTGAAAGGATGTCATATCCTCGCTACAAGATCGTCTCTCTCTACGCTACATTGAGCATTTTGCTTTGGTTTTGGAGTCTGGAGGGCTCGATCACAAACAGAGACTGCACCTGCTACAGGAAAGTCAACCGCTGTCTCATGTGAGTCTGCATTTGTGTTTTCTGCACTTTCTTCAGATGTTTAACCTGGAATATTCATAAATATTCTTGATCTGGAAATTAATAATTCTTGATCTGGAATTTTGCAGTTTACAACATGCACTAATAAAATTTTGATTTGGCCATTTGTTACCTATACTGTAGAGCAGGAAGAGTGTTGTTTGAACAATGCATTTTGTTCTACTAATTCAGGTGGTACATAGAACCTATTTCCAAGGGATGCGATGTCTATTCCGGATCTGCTTCTTCCCCAAAGACCCTGCTGACTTACTGAGGAGGGATCCTGCTGCATTTGAGTACCTCTACATACAGGTTGAAATTCTTCACTACTTACAGTACCAAGAAATCGTTTGACATTTTGATACTTTGCTTGTCAGAAACATCTCACATATAATGTTGAACAGAGTCGCAATGATGTAATCAAGGAGCGATTTGGAGTGGACTGGAAATCTGATGTAACTCTCAAGTTGGCAGCTCTCCACATTTACATCACTGTGTCAGTAGCAAGACCCAATCAGAAGATCTCCCTCAAGCATGTGGAGTAAGTCTCAAACCAAACTCTAGTAATATACTGTAAATCTATTCATCATAAATGACAGATACTGCCCCGAGTATCAAATTGTGTGTTTATAAATTGTTTGAAAACAATAACAGAGGTCTCAGAACAAGAATACCACAAGGCAATGAAGAGCACATTCATTCTATCATTTTCAGTAAGTGCTTTACCATGGTCAGAATGATACCGGATCTGGACCAATGCCAGAAACACACCGTCAGAAAACTAAAAACCTTTTCTTGTTGCTGTTGCGATACCTTCAACAGTAAATATTTTGTACCTTCAATATATATTTTTCACTTGGAAATGTTTTTAATGTGTACCATAAAAATGTATTAAGGTACATATTTTAAATGAACCATAATTATTTTTTTATTTTAATACTTTCAAAGTACATTACATGTGCTTTTTTTTGGTTACAAAGGCATACCACCTCTACTACCATAAGACTACCACCTCTGTGACTAGGAAAGGTCAAGTTTAATGCCTTTTTTCCTGAGAAGGTTGGTACCATTTAGAGTAGCTAATGCACATGCTTGGTTTTTGGAGGCAATGATAGAACCATGAACACATGGAGAACATGCAAAGCTCCATAGAGGCAGTAACCTGAGCCCAGGAAAAAACTGAGGACCCTGACACTGTGAGGTGGCAATGCTCCTGCTGTGCCACCATGCCACCTTTAAAGAACACAGTGTTTCTAAAAATACCTATTTGTGAAAGCCATGAGAGCTCAACTGTCTTACGTTTTTTTCAGGAAAGAATGGGGTCTGGAACCTTTCCTTCCTCTTACCTTGTTGCCATCTGTCAAGGAGAAGAACGTCTGCAAAACCCTTTCCCAACTTCTCAAGACTTATCAGCACCCTCCACCTGCTGGCAACAAGGTGCAGACCTAATGTGAAAAGATTGACATAATGAATTATATGTAAGATAATGAAAATCTAAGCATAATTAGTGATTTGACTTGAAAGTGAAAATGTACATTAAATGTGATGTTAGAATTGAAACCAAAATACTATCCAGAGATTAGATAAGCCATGTTTATATCTAAAAGGTATCAATACTAACGGTTACATAAACCCATACAGATTTAAATTTTGAGCCAGCAGTTAAGTTTATGTTGTTTTTAAGAGTAGATTCATTCATATTTTAAGAAAAATGTTTGCAAGTTTCATGCATTCCATTAAAATGACGATTGTGCCAATTGCATGGAACATACAGTTCATGATTGAAGTATAAGGGTAAATATCAGGTAATATTTAATTCTGCATGAAAAACCTTACTTAGCCCTTAATGCTAAAAGCATTTTATTCATTATTTGTTTTGCTGTTGTTGTTTTTTATAAACATATATAGGATTTTGCAGTATATAGTGACACATCCTTTTTTTAAGCAAAAAAATAGGCGATATGATTAACCAAATTTTTGCTATACAAACATGACTGAACAATCTTTTTTAAGTTGGTCACATAGGCATAGAACTTGCACAAATACACATAATCACATGGTTTTATTGTTGTTTTCGGTTGTTTCTATGACCAAAAAATAATAATAATATGCTCATTTTGAGAGTTCTACATTTTTGCGATGTCATTCCCATATTCGGGTAGTGGTAAAAATGTATCCTTTATAAAAAGTAATTATAACTTTTAAATAATATCTGAAAGCCTGAAATATCTGAAAACCCAAATACACTGTTTAAAGTCTGAAGCCTCCCCGTTAAAACACACCGGTAAGGCTTCCATATAAATACTGTTCTCTGCAGCTTGAGTTTTAATGCACCACTTAATAATTTCAAGCAGGTGGAACTTGTGTTTTCAGTACAGTACAAGGCCTAAAGATCTTACTGAAAGACACTTTTACTTTAATTCTTAGTGATGTTCAAACCCTCTCAGTAACAAAGCCTTGGAAAAAAATATTGCACACACTCATTTGCATCATTTTAAATAATCTTTTATCTCTTATTATATTGTATATTTATTTTTAAAGCATAGTATATGTTTTTTAGTCTTTAGCCAAGTTGGATTAGAAACACTTTTTCCCCTGCTGTTTTGATTGATTGATTCCTTGACTGCCTGATTGAGTGATTGATTGATTGATTGATTGGTTGATTGATTGTAGGTGCCACCTCTTCAAGGAAAGTTACAGTACATTCGTGTGCTGAATGACCTTCCACCATTTGGAGGCTTGTTGTTTCATACAGTTGGACTGGTAAGAATAAACTGGGCTGAATATCAATTGCTTCTTCTTTACTTCTTATATTTATAAATCACTGTTTTTCTGTCTCCAAGGATGAAAAACATACAGCCACTACACTGTTGATTGGGCCTAGACATGGCATCAGTCATGTCATTGATCTGAAAAATAACCTCACAACAGTTTTGGCTGAATTCAGCCGTGTAGCAAAGGTGCAGCTCTTTCGGGAGCACCAAGGGGTAGCCCGTGTAGAAGTGGCTATCGTTGAGGCTAAGGTATTGCACAAAAAATATATTTTTTTTGGGGGGGGAGGGGGGTAACAGAATATAGAATATTAAGACATCTGAGTAATTTGTTTTTTTAACTCTTCAGCCCCTAGTCTTGCTGATGGAGTGGCCTGATGCATCAAACTTTGCCTGTTTGATTTCGGGGTATTACAAGCTTTTTGTTGATCCCAAAAGGACGATTTACTACAGGACACCTGGTCAGTCTCATATGATCAAGGCAGGTATGGTAGTAGTCCAATCCTTTTTTTTTCTTTCATTTAGATTAAGGGAGGATACTTACCTTCACTAGACCTTATTTTATTCCTGATTCCAAAATGTTTTAAAATATCTTTTAAAAAATATATTCTTTACCAACAAAGTAAAAATGAATGGGGCGTTTATGCAGATATGAAGTTAGAGAGGAGCAGCCTTTCTTTACAATTATTGTATTGTATATGAGTTTCATGTAGTGTGAGGCCATTAAAGCTGCTGTAAGCATTTTTAAGAACATGGTCTTACCGGTCCTAATAACCATCAATCAAACAGATGTGGTGAGAAAAGAAAATAGGCCTACTGAAAAGAAAAAGTTTCAGTAAGGCTGATTATTTTCATACAACTCAAATTGCCAGTCATCTAAAAGGTGCAGCACAGTCATGCAATTGGTTTGCATTCAGCCATGCCCAAAAACCTCGATTAAATGAAATTTAAACAGAGAGCTGAACACCCAACATGAGAACAAAACGACAAAAATAAAAGTAATTTCTCTAAGGCAGATGCTCATAGTAATAGAAACTATTATATAGCAATGTCGCAGCATTTGGAAATCCTAATATCCGGTACAAAATTAGGTAAAAATTAAGTGGGGAGAAAAGAACACTGTTTGACGTGAAAATGGAGAACAAAAAGATATCTATTTTGTAACCAGGTAATCATGGACAGCAAGCATATTACACAGGGAATCGTTAAAGTTTCATTTCATGAAATGTCTGGGACAATATCGGCTAGAATACCCAGTGCTGCCTCCTCAATGCCATTTTGAAAAAACATGTGTTGTAAGGAAAATGTCATATTTTAGGAGCTAATAATGCCATCCAACACATTAGGAGATATATACCTTTTTTAGATTAAGATGCACAAGAAGAGTCTCTTGTTGGTCACTTAGTCCTGACTCCTTTTGAGCCAAAGGGAAATGTTTTTTTTTCCCCCCTCTAAATTAAATGACTAGTCTTATGTTTGTTAGTTTATGGATTTAAGAAATGGATTCAAGAAATGGATTCAAGGATTCTTTATCTTTAATTATCATATATCAATATGAAATGACTGGGTGTAAAATTTTATGTGTTCATATCTAGTTTGATAAATAAGGGTAAAGACAGTATAATTGCAAATTGCATTAAACAGCTAAGGATTCACTGCTCGGCTAAAAAAAAAAAAGTCACCAGTTAGATTTAAATAAGCAAATACTTTGAAACCTTTAAATGGATAATTGCGTCAATGAAATGGATTTCACAAGGGCCAAATTACCGGCCTGCAGCAAACAAGAAAACAACTAAAGAGATTTCTGAGAGTATGACAATTGGGTTAGAACTGTCCCAATCCAGAATTAAAGTCTAGAAGTATAGTGATGAAACTTCAACTTCACCAAAAAAAAATAAACTCTCACAATGTGATGAGAACTTAGATAATTGGGACTAAACAGTTGTGTGGCCATGGGAAAACCATGTGTTAGTGAGGTTTATTGAAAAAAGGGTATTGATTTCTTGGTAGCATAAAGATTGGACTTGTCATGTGGACTGATGAGTCCATTGACCCTGTTCCAGAGTGATAGGCGCATCAGGGTAATAAGGGAAGTGCATGAAGCAATGCACACCTCATTCATATTGGGCACTGTACAAGCCTCTGTAGGCGGTGTTATGATCTGGGGTTGCTTCATTTTGTTAGGTTTAGACTCAATGCAATGTTATGTTGCAATAAAAAAAATATTCCAGGATGACAACAATAGCCAAATAATGAAAGAGTGGTTCTGAGAGCATGACCATTATTTTTACACATGGATTGAAAGTCTTTGGGAAAGTGGTTTGACTCTTCAGTCATCAATACAAGTTCATGGTCAAACTGTGGATGGAAATAAATGTTTTGAGGTTGCATAAGGTTGCTGAAACAACATCATGGCGAATACAGTATGTGCCGTAATTAAAGCAAAGGCAGTCCAGTTGCTTATTAGACTGTTTGACTTATTTTGGCCTGGCAGTGTATATAATGATGACAAATGGCAGAGAGTAACTTTTGGTTCCTCTATTTCTGACACTGGCTTACACTGCAGAATAACCTTAATTAATTATTGCACCAAAAAGATAATAAAAACTGAACTCTGAGCCAAACAAGAGTGAACCTCAATGCAACTTTTTAGTGGTGATGAAACTTAAGAGATCTAAAGGGTTTAAAATCTTGTGCTGACTTGTTTTGTTTCTGGTCAACAGGTAGTATCAACTTCCTAACTATTATCACAATTATACCACCAAGAGAATGTGCAGAGGTGATTGTATAAAATAAATTAACATCGCTAAAAACAAGTTAGACAATCAGACTTGATTCAAACCTTCTGGCTAATAACACGATCAACATATTTGATGAAAAGGAAGAAATAGGAAAATAGCACCCATATACTGTACTACAGTATACCCATCCAAACAAGTAAACTTTACAGAAATAGACTATATTTCATTATTCTCTCTAATCTTTATCTAATATCACGTGCTATCTTTAAAAGAACTAGCGTTTTGCCACAACAAGAATTTTCTCTTTGTTTAAATCATATTATCATAAAACAAGGCAAAAACTAACAATGTCACTTATTGCAGTGCTTCTTAACTTCAGTCCTTGAGGACCACCTGCCCTGCACATTTTAGTGTTTTCTCTGCTCCCAGCATACCTGATTTAACTAATCAGCTAATTAACAGCCTTTTCTGAATTTAAATGAATGTGATAGAGCAGGGAAAACACTAAAATGTGCAGGCCAGGTGGTCCTCCAGGACGAGAGTATAGAAGCACTGACTTAATGCATGTGTAATTTTGTTCAGTTTTATGAAGAACACCAAAGATGTGTAGTTGACTCTGGAGTCTCCATACACAGACTACTTACAGCAGCTTTAACAGTGGGGAAGAATGCTCCTTAGTTATCATGCACTACTTTGTGAAATAATATTTATGGTTTAATAAGTTGTCTGAAGCTTGCATTAGTCATTAGAATCACTCATTTCTTCTTGCTGTTCTTGATCTTTCCATCTTCATTTCAAATTAATCCATGAATGTTTGATCCATTTTCTGTTCCCAACTGAAATTACATTCTGGATTTGTTCATTGCTCTGACCTCAGAACATACATCCATAATATTCAACCATACATTGGATGCTATCACCATCTACTTTGGTCTGCCAGTGAGGATGCCCACATCACATGACATTCCAAGACTTTTCTTCAGCCTCCATATATATGGTCTCCGCCAGCCTCCGCTTTTCCCATCTGGACTCACGCCCATCTACCATGTAACTCTTGCTTTTTCAATTCTTCTGATGGTTCTGTTCTTCAGATTTCAGAAGCCCCCATCCTCATTCCCGCTCTGGGGTCTCTGTGTCAAGTAGCAGTCGACGTGAAGAAAGAGAGAGTTTGTCAAGAGAGGTGTCACAAAAGATACCAGCACCACCACCATCACAACACCTTGGCCTCTGTCACATACATTTGAAAGAGCAGCAGCAGCTGCAAGAGCTCCAAATGCAGGCAGAGGAGCAACTGGATATCAATGAGAACTTAATATCAAAGTCACAGAACCGCTCACGTGCCAAGTCCGATCCCACCATCAAAAGCATTGAATCAGTGGCTGATACGGAGAGCCCAACTCAAGACAGCTCAGGCTTCAGAGGCCGGGCAAAAACAATGGAGAACTCAAAGCGTACAACAAGATTCTTCTGTGACTCTTGCAAGGCAAAGCTTAAGGCTGGGGGCATGATGACAGAAAAAGGCATATCTGGGAAGTATGCTTTGCAATGCATAAATGGCTGTGCTTCGTGTGAAGGTGGGGCTGTTGATCTCATGGCTCTTCCTCCTCCTGGAAGTGAGGAGGATGAAGAGATTGAGAATGGAGGAGGAAAGCTGCAACCTCCTCCTCCTGCAATAGCAGCACCACCACCAGGGTTTCGGGATAATAGCTCAGATGAGGATGACGCTAAAAAGAATCGCAAGGTTGCTCCCATCACTGGTGCGGCTGCAGGATCCCGGGCAGATACCCATGAGAAAGTACCTGTGACATTAATTGATAATGTCGCCCCAAGGACGGTCCGAGATCATGCTCAGGAGCTAGATGATGCTTTAGTGTCTACTCTGCAGGCCCTGGAAGCACTAGCTGCATCAGAGGACTACCCTCATCAGCAGCAACAGACTCCACAGACAGCAGGTGGACATACCAAGTACTCTTAATAATAAGTGCAATATGTCCATAAACAACTTGTTGCATACATTTATGTTTAATGAATCATTAAATAAAATATGAAATAAATACAAGTATAAAATATTTTAAAATCTACAGTGTAAAAGTGTTGCAAGAAGGCATGTCTACAATTTGGCTGCAAAAAAGTGAAGTCCTATTTTTGCCTAAAAGCAATCTTACTCAGAAATTAAATATACACACAAAAAATTGTGCAATTAAATATACACACACAAAAAACTGAAGGCACTCAGTAATCATGTACAAACTGACACTATAAGAATAATTGGTTACTTTTTTTTTTACAATGTAAAACTGATGTTACCCATGTCTACAGAAGTGATCAAACTTTGCTTGAATGATCACTTAGAATCATATCTTAACTGTCATACAAAGGAAACTAGACCTATGTGGGACATAATAAATTTTAGCTGCAGTATACAACGTTTACAGAGAAACAGAGTGTTTGAGGTTCACACAAATGTCTAAACATAACATTTCTCTGAAAACGTCATGATAGACTGTACTTTATTGTACTACATTCGCTATTTTAACTGAAGTACACCACAAATATATTTGTATATACACTGCCTGTCCAACAAAAAGTCGATATATTAAAAGGGTAAAATTATTGGGCTGCATCAACCAAAGAAACTAAGAAAATTTTAAGTTACTGGAACTGGGTTAAGAACCCATCAAAACCTGAAAGGATAGTGCTAAATCGTCAACTTTGTGTGAGAAATGTGGTTGGAAAAACCATGAATGCAGATCACTTAAACACATGGCGAAGTTTCATGGTAAAAAAAAAAATCAACAGTAAAAAACATATGTTTAATAGTGAAAGTAAGAGCATTTCTATAGACACAACATGTGATGAGAACAGACAGGATCAGGATTAAATAGCTGTGTGGCCATAGCAGTGTATTTTTGCTGAAAAATATGTAAGACCAATGCTGTAATGATAATTTTTACAGTTAATTTTTACAGTAACACTATAATCTGAGAAAACTGGCCTAATTGTACAATATTCATAGCTAAGTATTAGCTATGACATTGCAAAGTATGTCATACCTGACCTTGTTTTTGTCTCATTTCTGTTCTTCCACAGGGTTGATTGTTCTGGCAGCCATAACTCCAGAATCTTCACTCGACTCAGGACATGAGACCAACTCATCAGAGCTAACCGATGTGTCGGACATGGTTTCTGCCATGAAGCACCATCAAAATCAGGCCTACCTTTTGGCCCACCACATTAACAAGGACCGCATATTTAGTCGACGCGACTTTCCTTTGACAATTCCAGGATGCACAACACAAGCAATTGGAGGAGGGGCATTTTCTGTAGGCCAAATCCGTGGTGGTTGTCCACCTAGGTCCGTGATCCTTAGTAAAACTGTGCCATTAAAGGTCAGTTCTAGTCAGGGGATCGCATCCTCTAGAGCTCCAGTGGAGCAAGGTAAAATTGAAGATGTGTTAAATAATGAACAACATTCTGAGAAAGCTAAAGAGAGCTCTGTAGAACATACTCCACAGGCAGGAGAGGAATCAAAAACCCCTGAACAAGTGGATACTTCTGAGATTAAGAAAGAGTGTAAGCTAACATCTAATGTCTCTGAAACTGTAAAAGAAAAAAGCCCTAACCACACAATCCCAGAAACTACCAATAAAGCCTTACCTGCTTCCTTGCCTGTGGACAAAAATGCATCTGCCAAAATTTCCCCAGCAAAGGTATGCCAAGATGTTGAGGCTCCCTCAAGTGAAACAGATAAGCCTTCAAGTTCAAAAGGTCTACTGCCAGTTGATGACTTATTCTGCACATGTCCAGTTCGATCAGAACCAGGGCAACAACTGAAACTGAAGGACCAACCAACCCAAAAGATAGTGTTGCACTCATCCTCCCCCACTGATGATAAACGACCCTGTGCCAAAGGACTACAGTTATCTACCAACAAAGACAGCACTGTTCAGACTGCTGATATAAACCTAACTAAGCCTAAAGTCTTGCCCCAAGCCAAGTACTCCCCAGTAGTGCCTGTGAAAATTGAAGGGAAAGATGTGCCTGAAGTCACGACAGACAGCTCCAAATGTACAGTCCTTGGTGAGCAACAGAAAAGCACTACAAGTGTACCAGTCCTGGTAAACACAACACATGTTTTAAACTGTGGAGAAAAAGGGGCTACAATTCCCGGAGCAGAATTTAAGAAGCAAGCAAACAGCAAAGCCAAGGCTCAGCGTAGTGCTCCATTTCTAAGTATTAAAAATCTAATTTCGGCTACATTTCCTGCCCGGCTTCGTCGGGAAACAGATGAACGTCGTGCACAGCTCCAGAAAGTGAGGCAGTATGAACTAGAGTTCCTTGAGGAGCTTCTAAAGCCCAAGACATCACAGGGAGAGTTCCTGTCCCAAGGGTCATCTCCCATCCCATCAGGTACTCCATGTTCATGTCAGCTGCGCACAAGTCCAGTGCAGAAAGTCCCTGGCATTTCACGAGAACAAAGACGTAGCTGTGACTGCAAGAGGATGTGCAGGGCAATGCGTCTCCCTGATACTCCAGTAGGTTCTGCAGTGGAGCACAGAGGCAGAGAGAGAACCATCTCCAAAACTCCCCCTGCAAAACCAAAATCACCACATTTTCAAGGGACTACACAACCTCAGACTTTGGAGATCAAAACCACACGAATTCGTTCTACAAGCCTGGAGTCAAGAGACCTCAGTGATACACATACATCATGTTTACCCACCTGCACCTCCCATTCAGAATGTACTGGAGCCCCACACTACAAAAAACTACAAAGACGATACAGCATAGGGGAAATAGACAATGACAGCACACCCCTTTATGCTGAGGTTAAAACCAAAACAAAAAGTCTGGAGAAAGAAATGGAACGAGTCAGGGCTACAGGCCTACGACTTCCTACTCCAGTAGAACCTATTCATACTCAAGGTGTAGAATCCAAAAAGAAAGGAGTATTCTTTATCCAGGGTGAAGAACTTGTTCGTCAGGGTCGAGACGGAACCACTGAGGTTCTACTTGGTTTAAATGAAGAGAATGAAGACAGAGAAAAGTGTTGCTCCTTTTGTTTCTGTTATCGCAAGTGTGAGGCTGCTGATGAGAGCAGCGAAAAAGATGAACTTTCATATTCCATTCCCCTACAAGTCTTGCCAGGAATGCAGCTAGATTCAAGAGCTATGCCAGTTGTCAGCAAGACATTGCAGGTCCTTGATGCTGAGGACTGCAGTGGAGAGGAAGAAGAAGAGGAGGAGGAACCTCAGACGCAGGAGATTGACCTGCGGACATGTGGCAATTTGGAGACAAGCATGGCACGAGTGCAGACACTACAGGGAAAAACGTTCTGCTTACCAGATGGCTTTCTAAATGCACAACTTGATGCTAATGAATTGCTTTCAATTTTACGGCAGTGTGCCAACAGTCCCCAGATAGAAGGTGAACCGCGCATGCCTCAAGCAAAGTTGGTAGAGTACAAGCAAGAACTTGCAGTCCGCTTCAAGGAGTTCAGGGCCTCATGTAGAAGAGTGGCAAGTGTTGAAAAAAGTCCATCACGAATGTTAAATGCGGTCACAGCCAGCTTTGAGGTATTGTGCAGCCTAACTCAGACATTCATTCGTTTAGTACGAGGTGTACGATCTGAAACCCAAAGGCTACAGCTCTTAAGGAAGGTTGAAGAGGTTGCAGTGAACTACACTCTGCTTCTCCGCGCTGCTGAGGAGTCAATGGGACATTCTTGCAGCTTACCGACAAAGAGTGCAAGTCTCCCCACCTCCACCAACATGGGCTCTCTTACTCGTTCCATCAAAACCTTGCCCAGCAAGTAACACATTTTGTTTTTGCACAATATATCACTTAAGGTAACTCAGCAGTGTTATACAACACTTTTGGATGGTCAGTTGTATTTCTTTTTGTCTTACTTTCATATTATTTTTACATCCATGTCTACCAAATTACATAAAATGCCATGACATGTTTACAGAATTGTGGCAGCACAGTTGCTTAACTGTCCAGAAGACAAAGGACCTCTGAGTACCTTGCACTTTGTGCCAGGGAGGGAGAACAATAGTGCCATCCTTTGCCCTCTGCTGTATGGATGATCAACAGGGCTACACAGTAAAACCTTACATAGCGATTGTTGTCATTGTCAAATGACTTTTTTTTCCTGTAACCATTATAGTTGTTCTTATGTTTAAATACATTATCATGTATAAATGAAAACAAATACTGCAGACAAATATTACATAAATTGAATATATGCCTGGTGCAAACATATTTCAGAGAAATGTTAAGTAGCAGATTACGTGAATTAGATAGTGAAAGCAATGGTTATTTGATGTGCTTGTTTGTACAATTTTGATTGTTGTTATATGAATTTTTTCTTCCTTTGTTGCAAGACCACATTTTGCCCTATTTCGATAAAAGTCTAAATTTACACATTTGAAATGAATGTTTATGACCCCAGATGGCCCAGTCTTAAGGTGGTGGAATGGAACACCTTTTAGGGCGCACAATGTAGCAGAGATCTAAATTTAAATTAATAAAAATTGTTTTCATCATACACTGAGCTTGAACTCAAACAAAAAAATTTAAGGAAAAAAAAAAGAAAGTAATTGCTTTAGCATGCACAAAACACCGTACTTTCACATAAAATACTTTTTGTTCACCACAGCTTTGATAGTTTTAGAAGGAATAGTGTGATCATAGAAAGTTATGGGAGTCAACAGAAAAACTGTTTGTTAAATCAGCTCTATGATTCATGCTTGTATTAAAAAAAGAAAATCTATACACGTATTGGTGTTATGACTAAAAAGTTTCGCGTTTCAAGTTTTTGGAAGTTTAGTCCTCTTCTCTATATCAAACTTGAAATGACTTTGACTTTCCATGTGGTCGTTGTGCACTCCAGAGTATATTAAAGAAGCCCAAATAAGAGCTTTTATATATTTTAATAAAATCAACAGCCTTTTTCTGTCTGAAAACTTCTGTCTCCTGCTCTTGCAATTTATAATCTGAATAATCGGACCATGCCTCTCGTATATCACTGTTCTGGTGTCTTGCATGTTAACATTTTAAACCTTTAATGTGAATTTACATGGATGTGTGGATACTATGAAGTCAACAATTTGCTGGATGACTGTTATTGGACAAGGCTAAGTATACATTATACTGTTAGTGAAAGGAAATACAAAACCAAACATTTGAAGTTAGATTTTCTCATAAAACTATAAAACTGTTCTCTTATTTAACTAAACTGTTGTAAAGGACATGAGATTGTGCAGCTTAAAACCATTTTGAAATGATTCTAACTGTGCTACAGATTTATCCAAATTCTTCAGTTTTTTAAAAGCAAATATCACATGGATGTATAGTTTATAATTTATAGCAGTATGTATCATAGTTACATAGTACCTATATTTTAACAAATATATTATATATCTATATATCGATACACACAGCATGTAACCTGTTTATTTTTATAAAAACACATTAAACTGATATTCACTCATGGTTCAGAAATATTTTTGACATTATAGTTTGGTTGCATCACCAAATATGGCTTGTCCTCATGTTTCATTTTTTTTCCTTTATGTATATGTAGCCATCTTAAGTTCTTATGGGTTTTCTGTCAATGCGTCTGCCCTCACTGTGTTTTGTCTATGTGCAAGGTCATGTTTAAAAGCAATAAAGAAAAGTAAAATTCAATTCTTTCATCCAAGTTTTGCCAGCAGTACTTGAACTATACATTTCTTTATAGCTTTAAATATTTTACTTGTAATAGAGTTCTCTCTTCAAAGCCGCATATTAAAAACAAAACTTTTTTTATAAACATAAATCATAGAAGACACTTAAATGATTAAAAGGTAATTTCTTGTACAACCCTCATTTATATCAGTTGGGCAGGGTGGAGCAAGGAGCAACTAAATACTTTGTCATAAATACTTCACTACTGAACTACAGCAGTCACCAGTCTGGACAAGTGCCTTAGCTTCTAGAGCAATCCAGTCCTAGATAATACTTAAACAACATCACACGAGAGAGAGAACGCTATTGTACTGGATATCAGTACGGCTGTGATGCGGCCGTAGGCATGAGGGCCCAAGCAGAGTGCTGAAAATATCACTGCTGTGCTAATAATCTACAACGGCGGAACTCAAGTGTAAGGTTTCTTTTATAAACCAATTCCACAAAGGGCATTCATCAAACAGAAGATGATTTGTTTGTTTATTGACACAAACAGCTCTGCAAATGGACGGGGACTTTAATACCATAAATAGTGATTACTTGTATAGAGATAAACAGCTTAGGAACAGCTTATGGAGTTTGACTGGGACTATAATAGCTGTGATAAAATACACAGAAATTTAATCTGAAATAATACTGTGGTGTCTCACTACATTTTCAGTGCAGCAAAATAAAGTGTGGGCTGAATGTGTTTTAGATTTTCAATTAAGGAAAAAAAAACAGTCTGCTTAATTAAAGTTTAATAATTAAAGCTCAATAATGATACAGCGTTTGTCCGATTGATTCACACTCTCCCACCTCACTCAATCACAAACAAAACTGTAATAAAAGATCTGAATCTAGTCCTGAAACCTCAGGCAAAGGCAGATGTGTCTTTTCCTTTTTTTTTTTTCCATCTCTTTACCTAAAAGACAGGTTAACTGTCATGTACTTTTCTGATTTTCTATTTTCAAAATATTATAATGTAAACTAAGCAGTATTTTAAGATGAACTGCCTACTATATTATGCAGTCTGTCGACAGTGTTTTTCGATGCATAGAACATGTGATACAATCTGCTGTATCATTACACGCCCAGACAAATTCTGGCAAATCTACTATGAAATTTTGTGAAAATATAGTATCACATAAAGCGTTGCATGGTCAGAGATTGTGCAGAGCATTTTGAGTAGAAAAGTAGATGCTTGTATGGAGAACAAAACCATTTGGAAACTCAATGGCTACAATCCAAAATGAATCCCTATTAACTGATTTAAAACTTTTGGCTTTTTTTCCAAAAACAACAACAAAAACACAATAGAATAGGTCAATAGAAATCTATAATTATTAATTTAAATAAATAAATAAGATCACTTGGTACTTTCATATAAGATGGCCATTGATGATAAACATCACAAAGGAACGAAAAATTAAATATGAATTTAAGCATGATATACAAAACCTTTTCTCTATGACATTAGAGAAAAGGTTTCAATCACAGCATATCAAGTTCTGTGCACTACCCACACATGCCAGATATTTTAGTTTTCTTTGGTAAATAAATATCCTAACTAAGATTATCATGTTTATGTAGTCCCTTAGTTATGCAGGAGGGGGATTTTTACTAAGCCCTGTCCTGGGGTCTCATGTATTTCTTTTTCCACTTTTTCCCTTTTTAAAATGTTTCTGACAGAGCTCAGGTAAGAACTATTAAGAAAACACAAAAAGTATGCATGTAAATTCTCAAGTCTATGATTTAGGTAAAGACAATAATTATCTTTATATCTGTAATGGTGGTGTTTTAAAATTACTAGGAAATTACCCCAAATTTGACCATAACCACCTTCAATACAAAACCATCTGGCTCAACTGATGCTACATTTACACCTTATATGACAACCTATTTAATAACAGTGTTCAAATCATCAGTGCCCTCATTAGGTAAATAAATAAAAAATGTAGATAAATAAAAAATGTAAATTAAAAAAAAACAATACTCTGATCTTACTATGACTGGCACCAAGTTGAACTATTAACTACACAATTGAGACGGTTTAAAAAATAATAATCACATTCAATTTACTGAATTCAGTGCAAGAAAAATACAATACAGGTAAGGCATGACTGCAAATTGGAATTCAAAATGACAATATGTGCACATTTGCCAGTTACATGTGATTATACATATACATTACTTGTAGCGGCATTCACAGGGGAGACAACTAAAGAAAAAAATGTTTAATTCAAACTAAAGTGAATTCAATCTCCAGAAATCTTGGGTAAAAAGATTTACTGGTTGATGTTATAGAGATATACTTAAGTATAAGTGAGTATGTAACTATACCCATATGCACAAATGTAAATGTTTACTTAAGAGTTGTAAATAAGTAAACTAAAAAAAATGAGATAATTTATACCACAATTGACCTACTGAAACCAATGACATGATTTAAACTGGCGTTAAAAAATGTTAGCATATGAGCTAGGCACACTAGTAAGTACTCACTGAGGGAGTACACTGCAGCCCACACCAACATGGCTACAGGGAATCCAAGCATCATAGTGGGCATTTCTTTTCAATCACAGCATATCAAGCTTTAATTATCCAATTAACATTGAAGACATTATTCACTTGCAGCGTTTCAGCCAGGAAGATACAAAAATATAATGATTTGAGACCCTGGCTGACCTTAGCAATCCTGCTCCAATAATGGGAATAGTTTTTTATGGTTATTTAAAACACCCTTACAAAAACCTGCAGGGGGAAAAGGTCAAGAGCAATTACCCAACTGAACTGTACCATTCCATTCATATTTTCAGTTTTGTAAATTAGGTTCTAATTTGCGAGGTGTCGGGACCGAGGAGTGTTATATCAGTGTGTCTTTGTGATGGCGCATTATGTGCTGATTCTTTTCAGAGGGCCGTCTAAAACCCTTCTTGCAGTAGTCACATCTATGTGGGTAGTCCTTAGTGTGGATGGAGATTACGTGGCGCTTGAAACCCGAGGCATCTGCCGTATTATACTCACAGTACTGGCACTGGTAGACTTTGCGGCCACTGTGAGTCTTAACATGTTTCTTGAGTTCGTTCTGCTGCCTGAAGCCACGCTTGCAACGTTTGCACTTAAAAGGCAGCTCTTTTGTGTGCACAGAGAGAATATGCCGGCTCAGAGTGAAAGGGTCTGAGATCTTAAAGTCACAGTGCCGACACTGGTGTACCTTGTTGCCCCTGTGCGTTTCTGCATGCTTTTTGAGCTCTGATGGTCGATGGAAACCTTTTTCGCACACATCGCACTTGTGTGGAAAGTCCTTGGTGTGCACAGAAATTATGTGGCGCTTCAGGTCGCTTGAATTGGTGCTCTTATGCTCACAGTGTGGGCACTGGTGAGTCTTGTGTCCCTGAAAGACTTCCATGTGCCTCTGCAAGTCCTTGTCATCAGCAAATGCCAATGGGCAGTGGGCACACTTAAATGGCAGCTCGGCGCCATGCTTGCTCTTTACATGAGTCTTTAGGTTGGACGGGTCAGCACAGCGGAAGTCGCAGCGTTGGCAGCCATAGGGCTTCTCACCCGTGTGCGTCCTCATGTGCTTCTTGAGCTCAGATGGGTGGCGAAAGCCCTTGGCACACTCTGCGCAAACGTGTGAAAAGTTTTTGCTGTGCACAGCCAGCAAGTGCCGATTGAGCAGGCCTTGTTCAGCCGTCTCGTATTCGCAGTATTTACATTTGTGCACCTTAGGTTCCTTGTCACGCAAGATCAGCTTGTTGGGGCTGAGCGGGCTCGCCTCCCGGTAGTGCCGTGTGTACTCTGTGTACTCTGGAACTTTCTCATTCTTGACGATGAGCTTGTGGCTCTCTATGTGGTTGTGAAAGCTGACCTTCTTATTAGTAGTGAAATCACAGTCTGTGCACTGGTACTTCTTCTTAAACATGTGGTCTGGGTGGTTCTTCATGTGCCTCTTCAGAAACCCACGTGACTTGAACTTTTTGCCGCAGATGTGGCAAGGATAGACCGTCAGTGGCAGGCCGTCAGGGCCAATTATAACAGCTGCAACAGAGAGGATGATTTACTTAAGTGTGCACACTTAAATGCTGTTTCTACAGCTTGTTCACTGATACCAGCTTGTTCTGTCATACCAGTCTGGCACTGTCGTGTCTCTCCCTTCTTCTTCTTCTTGAGCCTCTGTTTGAGAGCGCGGCTTGTACTGATGCTGTCACTGATTTGCAGGTATGGAGTAGTTGCACCATGTTTACTCTCTAAATGAGACTCCAGATTGTTACCTAAAGTAAAAAATAGGAGTAGCAACATTTGAAATGGTTATAAATTTTACTAATTATGCATGAAGTTGGGACAAGAAACATTTAAGTGCACAATGTGGAGAACCAGACGCTACAAACTTTGGGGAGCCCTGGAATTATAAGGGTGGGAAAGTAAATTAATAATAGAGCCATTTGAATAGGGCAAATCACCTTGAAAATAGAAACAGCACCCTCTGAGCGGGGCAATGATGGATGAGCAGAAAATACCATTGCACACCTGTATCTGCTATCATACTGATGTAAAATACAAACCACCCAGATATAACACTCAAGCAGGAAAGAAACAAAGAGGAAGCAAACTACCAGGGAAAAAAAAAAAAAAAAAAAACATACACACATTTCGTACACTGTACCATGCAATCTATACGAAGGATAGAATATACAAAGAAGAAAAAAAAAGTTCTGAAATGCAGGAGGACATCATAGCCAAATAAAGACATTAAATAAGCAGCTATCTAACTAGTACAAGTTGACCAAACAGGAGTAAGAAACATCGGCAGTCAAGATCTACTGTTTATCAAAGGCCAATTCTACTACCTTCTCACACAAAGATGTTTCAGGACAGAATTTGAAACATCTCTGCTCATTATCTCAAACATGCAAATTATGTGACTAAAGTCTTTCAGGTCCAGTTCTGGTGATGGTTGGCTAATTGGCAAGGAAGGGTTCAGGAGAATATGAAACAGTAGCACACTGTCTCTAATGCTAGGTACAATCAACCCATCTTCAAAACTGTATATAATAATCGGGTTACGACACAAGAGGCAATGAGTACATTACTCAGTACTAAAAATATGGTACTTTTGTCTGAAACATTGCAAAGAAATGTGGCACTAGAGATTGGGGGGGGGGGGGGGGGGGGTGTT
>JAQQZT010000002.1:11808681-11821585 GCA_030068275.1 Clarias platycephalus
AATAAAACAGCATTTTACTGGCAAAACTGCTGCCAGTAATTTACTGTAATTTTACATGAAATTTTTTTACAGTGCATGTTTCAGCATTGTAAAGTTAGTTCGTTCATATAATTAATGTAGCTCCTGGAAGGGGAAACTAGCCAGCTAGCTTCCCCTGTTTCAAAAGCTAGCAGCTGTCACAGACATATATGGAGTTGAATAATGCCCGATCAGTCCTTGGATGATGTTTGGAGATCATCAGTTGATGATGCCCGATCGGACTATTTCACCAAGGTGCTGTCATCATATAGTGGGGTGAAACTAAAAATGGCAGGGGAAAAAGGCTGCTCATGTTGAAACCTACAGTATATACATGCAAATGTACAGTATACAGTTTATACACATACAACGACTTCACAACAACAAAGTAAATGCAGGTTGGAGTGTATACCCTTTACATAAGTTTTCAGACACTTGCAATTGAGTTCTGGTGCATCCTAAAAAATGCATCCTAAACCTGTCAATCGTCTTTGAGATGCGTCTACACCTTGATTGGTGCCCTTTTGTGGCTAATTAAATTTATTGGCCATAATTAGGACTGGCACCATCTATATACGTACATAAGGTCTCACCACAGATGCCGCTTATCAGAGTGAAACCAAATCCATGAGGTTGAGATAATTATGTGTAGTCCTGTGAGACAGGATTTCGTCAAGATGCAGATCTAGGGAAGGATCCAAGAAAATTCCTGCAGAATTTAAAGTGCACAAGAGCACAGTAGCTTCCAACATTCTCAAATGGAAGAAATATGGAACAACCAACAGTCTTCACAGATCTGTCTGCATTGCCAAACTGTGTAGTTGTGGGCAAAGGTCCTCAGTCAGAAAGGAAACCTAGACCCCAAGGGTCAATACAAATAAAATCCAGAATTTCCTTGTGGAGATGGGAGAGACTTACAGAATGACAACCATCAATGCAGCAATGCACCAATTATGCCCTTGTGGTGGAGTGGCCATACAGCCCATTAGACCATGAGAAACAAAATAATTTTTTCTAATGATACAAAGATGCAACTATTTAAAATCTGGAAATATAAAGAGCTATCCTGGTTAAGAAAAAATACTAAATAAATAAAAGCTTCTCCAGCATGGCCAGGATCACAGGCTGGGGCAATTTCAACAAAACAAGAACCCCACAGAGACCACCAGGAAAACACAGAAGTAGCTTTAGAACAACTCATGAAAGTCATGAAGTGGGCCAGTCAGCATCTGGACCTGAACTCACAAGAACATCTCTGGAGAGACATGACAATGGCTGTGCCCATCCAACCTGGTTGAGCTTGAATGATTTTGCCATGATGAATGGAAGAAACTTCAAATATAAAGGTGTGCCAGGCTTGTGGCTTCATTTAAAAGCAAATGTAAGGCTTTAAAATGTAAATGCTGCCAAAGGTGCTTTAACCAACTACCAAACTGTTAGTCTGAATACTTATGTTTATATACTATTTCAGTCTTTCTTACTTTTTATATATATAAAGTTAACACTTGTCTTTACTTTGAAATTGTGGTATATTGTGTGTAGAATGATAAGAAAAAAGGATTTGAATCCATTTAAAAATTACTACGAAACATACCACAATGTGAAAAAAAAAAAAATTTTTTATATATATATATATATATATATATTAGCATATATATGAGCAGTATTCCAGTCAAACTTGGATGGAATTTCTCGTGAATGAATCAATGCATAGAACAATTGACATTTACAGATGTCTTCAAGCACAGTACAGTCATGAGACTCTTAGCTGCAGTAAAATGTTTGAATTGTGCAAACGTTGTATATAGAGTATACACATGCACACATTAGATATACACAGTACATATATTCAGACATACAGTAGATGGATAGCTATATAGATATTGATAGCCATATAAATAAGAAAAGCATAAGAAAAGCATCTCAGCACGCAGAGGAACATCGGACTTTGAGGAGAACTGGCCAATTTGTAGAGCCCATTGGATTCCACTCCTATCATCCAAGAATAGTAATCCAAAGCTATCATTAGCACAGTGATCAAAACTGGAAAGTTAAACATAAATAAATAAATTAATTAATTAATTAATAGATTAAAAAAATAATTTTAAAAGTAATTTTCAAGGTTTTTCATTGTTCAGTTTGTGTGACTTTGTGCCCATGATAGGCCTCACATTCCTCTGACAGGGGTGGAACCTGATGTGCCCCTCTGTTGTTGAGTATATCCACCTCATGGTTTGATGTATGTTCTGTTATTATTCTCTGCTTATTATGATTGAGTGCTTCTTTAAATTACTACACACTTTCTGTTAGCTCTCCTCAATCTGGCCATTGTCTGCTAACAGGATGTTTTTTTTCTACCAATCTGTGTAAAGTCTAGACTGTTGCAAGTGAAATTTATAGGAGATATACAGTATATTTAATAGATATATAAATTTATAGTGGCTCTGGAGTAAATGTAAACCATGGATCAATTTTTTTGTTGTCCTGCTGTGCTAATTTGAGGTGCTGATCCATCATTCTGCTCATAACATAATGGTCTAATGCCATCTACATACACATGGGGTGCAGGACTGGTGAAGCTGGGCCTGATTGCCCTCTTTTTAACACCCCTACGGAGCTCAGCTGGTGGCAAGAGCATAACAGAGCTTATCACCATGATAAAAAACAGCTGCCCTTGCTGAGTGATGGAAAAAGATGGGCCAGAAAAAAAGAGAGAAATTAAAAGCTTGATGAGAGCCAAAGAGTTTATCTCCTGCGCCCTTGCTACATTCCCACTCTAACCTCTCAAAAGATTCTTTCCTGTTTTCCTTTTTAGGTGATGCTCACAAGAGCGGCATCTACATTCAGCTCTTTTTATTTCTAGCTCACTCAGCCTTGCCACTTCATTTTCAAGTCCATGAAAGCCGAGTGCCAGTGACTGTTGGTATAGCTGTTCAAAAGGATGAAATTAATTTAATTTCCATACAAGGGCAGATATCTAAAAAGTTAAAAGTCACGGTGTTTGTTTAAAATTTTTCTGAGCTTGTCATTATTCTTGGGATTCGCTCCAGCTCTATATAAAAGTTATATAAAGCTATGTAAAAGTGGCAAATAATACAATGTAACAAATCAAGTGTTAGTTATCTGCCAAATAACCAGGAGGCAGAATTATTGTTCAAGTCAACCAAATGTAAAGTATTTTTGTTATCATTATAACTAAGACTATTCCTGCAACAATATACTGACAGTATACTAGATTTGGGTTAAAATTTTATATTTAATATCAATAACTGATGAGTAACAGTGTATATCTGCTGGCATTATAAGTGGTCCCTGGCAACCCTGCACACAGAATAGAAAGACAGACATGGATATTTTGAGTGCTAAATTGATACAGATAATAGTGATATAACAGCAGAACTCATTACTATGCCTAATGATAAAAGTTAGACCATTTCCACACACACAAACTTAAAGGATTGGGACTAAACAGCTGTGCAGGATTAAAGGAAAGCAATTATGGATGGGGCTAATTTGGAGAAGAAGATCTAGTTTTTTAGGGAGCATAACGAATTGATTGTGGAGCATTGGGAAAAGATCATGTGGTCTGGTCTAATGAGTCCAGAGTTTACTCCATTACAGGTTAAAATTTACCCATCGTGGATAGTGCCTACAAGCTGGGGGGCGGGCTAATGAGAAAATGTTTTTTTCTCATCAATGAATTTTTTTCTTCCCTGATAGCATGATCATATTGCAAGCTAACAAAGTCAGAATTAATTGGCCTCAAACTTTGAAGGAGTGGTTCACTGAACATGCAACAACATTTAACGTAATAAAAATCATCTGATCATAGCGAGTCTATGTATTTGGCAAAAACAACCTCAGATGACCAACATATAACTTTTTTTTGGTACTGGGCATTAATGCCAAACAAATCCACAGTGGTCTTTTCTGCCCAAGGCTTATGGTTCGTTCGGTTGCAGTGTGAACCTCAGTCATGTAGATGTCTCTTGGCTTTTTTTGTATTTCTCTGAGAATTGCACAGTCTGACTTTGGGGTAAATGTCTTGGGACATCGACTCCTGGAAAGGTTGGCAACGGTCTTGAAAGTTTTTCACTTGTAAATAATCTTTTTCACTGTAGAACATTGAACTGCAACTGTTTGAACAGTTGCTTCACTAAGACCACAGCTTATGTCTTTCCTTTATAGCATTATGTTAACACACACCTAAATGCTCAAGACCAGCAAACTGCCAAAACTTCTGCTTTTACAGAGGTCTGCACATGTGTTGATGATTAATTAATCAAGGGTTGATGATTAGCAGGAGCTGGCTACAACTGATTCTCTAAAAATCATGTGGAAGCAGAAAGAGAGTATTTAGTATTGCCAGCATTTTTTCCCCATCCTTCATTTTTGAAATAACTATCTCATATAGGAAAACGTAATATGTTGTTGTTCATCTGAGACTGTATTCACCTAATACTAAGACCTGTTAAGATATGAATATTTTCATTATATTTTTATATAAGAAAAAAAAAGAGGGGGTACTAACTTTTGTACATGATAATACTTGATTAGTGATTGTGTGGTGATTCATGTAATATTATAGCTTATACCAGCCAGTGAGTTACAGTAACATCAAGAGGTGATGTTCTCTATCATTTGTGAAGATTTCATATTGGCCCCCTCTTGTGAAAATACTCTCAATTCCAATTGTAAGACTTGGCAGTTACAGATTTGAAATAAAATCCAGATTCCAGTTGCTTGCTGACAGGAGTGGATTCCAATGTGGTCTTATATTGTAGCCTATCCACATCATTTTATATTATCATATTATGCACACTATGGATTTAAAGCGAGGTTATGTGAGTTATTCTATCTCTCCGATAAGCTTGAACCAGGCTAACCATTCTCCTCTAATGTCTCTAATAATTTCTCTAAGGCATTTTTAATGAAAGTTTATTTGTAAATGATAGAGATTGCTTTTCATGAAAATCCCAGGAGATCAGCAGTTTCTGAAATAATTAAACCAGCACACCTGGCTGGTAACAACCACACCAGGGTTGAAGTCACTGAAACCACATTCGTTCTCTATTCTGATCAACAACTCAAGCTCATACCTCTTGTATGCATGAGTTTCTGCATTATGCTACTGCTTCATGAATGGCAGACAGGTGCAAGAATGTGCAGATATCCAGGTGCTCCTAATAAAATGCAGATACTGTATATATCTCAAAACATTCTCAATTAAAATGTGTTTGGTAAATAAATACTAGACTTTGGTGTACAATCAGTATATAGATTTAGTTTGTTATGTATTGATAAGATTTTGCATATAGTTCTGACCTTTTTGTGTATGTGCGTGTGTGTGTGTGATCGCTAGCAATTCTTAATCCTAGTCATGAGTCTTAGTCCCTAATTAGTTTGACCTTAGCTTGTCAGATTTTTTTGTCTATTGAGGACACTAATGAATTTGCCTTTGATGTTTAAGTCAGTCTCTTCATTGATCCCTGCCGTGAATTTGTCAGTGATTTTTGAAAAGCCTAAATAAACATGCTTGGCAGTTACATCCTGTGTTGCGGCCTGTGCAATATTGATCATTAAATAAATGCCATGCAAGGTGTGTACTGCCTTTTAAATGACTGAACTAGTAGTGATGGCTGAACTGATTATTAGCCTGGAGGGCTAAAATCTATCAGTATCTCAACAATATAATTATTACTGTTGAACATTGAATTATACCACAAAGTTTCTTTAATAGATTATGCAGTTGCTCTATTTTTTAAAGTCCTTTCTGTAATGCAGTAATGCCAGACTTGGTTCATGCTATGCACAGCGACCAGAAAAGCTGTAATCCTTCACTGAAACAAGAAACATTAACAGTACAGCACTGTGCGAGTCTTGAGCTACACCTCATGTCTTTATAATTTGCTTTCAAAGAGCCAGGCTGTCTTGTATTATGCAAGTTACTGTATCCTCCCCATCAGCTTGAACAAGGCTAGCCATTATGCTCAAATTTCTCTAATCAACAAGCCATTTTTGCATAAACATTTTACACCATTCTTTGTAAATGGTAGAGATTGTTACCCCTCAATTCTACATAATTTGCTTCCAAAGAGCAAGCCTTGTATTTAAGAGCAAGGCTTTTTGAAGGACTTTTTTGCCTCTTGTTTTAAATTTTTATTTTTTTTTTTCCCAGTCCCTGTACCTGACCAGTTTCAGAGAAATCTTAAGCCACACAGTAAAAAAAAAAACCCCATAAAAGTTAAGTGCATAAACAGGTGCAGATGATGACAGAGGTTCAGTATATGACCAGTATATGATTAGTATACTGGTGATGCTTAGCGTTTGAAACAGATGAGAGAGGAAATGAGCTTGCTGCTGAGATTGTTACATAACCAACTAATATTTAAATTGTACCTTTAAACGTTTGCAGCCTTTCAACGTTTGTTCCAAAAAAAATTTATTTAATCCACATAATTTTTGTCTTGTTGTGTTTTGTGAAATCTAAACTTTGATTGGAGGTATGTTTGTTTTATTCAAATACATTAACTAACACTTTCAGAGGCATTTAGGGGGAAAATGATGATAGAGTAAATATTCCACCTCATTCACACTCATTATATCTAAAAAATGTCTTACAATTGGACATTCATGGAACTGTTGTGCTTTGTTAACAGAACAAAGAGGATGCCCAGAATGACAGCATATACAGTATTGTTGCATTTGTAACTTTGAAATGGGCAAGGAGTTGGGGTAGCCATACTATCCCATTTCCATTCCTGGACAGAACTGGTGTCTTAAAATTTGTAAGATTTGTTATAACTATGCCAAATAATAATTTGCACCGGAAGTGTTGTAAGCAGTAATCAAAAACCTATGCCATAATTAGATAGTTTAGCTGACTAGCTGGTATTCAGCACAGCTTCTGTCTACACTGCCATTTAACATCTCAACGGTAACAATATTACTTAGGGTTTCATTGAAAATTGGAATTATTTGTATGCATAGAAGCTGCCATAATAATTCACAGTATTCTTGGAGAAGGTGTTTTTTTGACCAAACATAAAAGAGCTGATGTGTGGATGTGAAGTACCAGTGGACTACTGTCCGCCTAAGAAACATGAGCATTTGTTACATATGTTACGTTTTTAATATAAAGTTATGAAGAAATCAATCAAATGCTCCTTTTACTTTGTGGAGAGATGCCCTACAAAGGAGTAAACTATTTGATTATGTTTTTGGGATGTGATGCTCCAGTGAAGTCTCTGAGGTGGCATCTTGTCAGGAGAATATCAACAAATAAGTTTAATTTACACTGTGTTTGAAATTATCTGGATGTTACTAAGAATTCCTAGTTGTTTAGTCAAATGGTGACCTACAGTAAACAGTGGAAGATGCAGACAATGATTACATTATTTCAATAGCCATTAGCCTATGTTTTGAGGCGCAGCACTTTTTCTCGTCATTAAGTATTATTACCATTTAATATTATTAGTCTAATAGGTGACATGGTAGCATAGTGGTAAGCACTGTGACCTTGCACCTCCACAGTCGAGGGTGTGATTCCAACCTCGGTCCTGTATGCATGAAGTTTTCATGTTCTCCCAGTGCTTTGCAGGTTTTTCCTCCACTCAGAGAGATGAAGAGGCTAACTGGCATTTCCAAATTGCCCATAGTGTATGTATGTGTGTGTGCCTGTGTGCCCTGCGAAGGATTGGTACCCCACCTTCCAGGGCTTCCGCAACTCTATACAGAATAAAGAGTATAGAGAATGAGTATGACTATTAGCCTACTATAATATCACCAGGCGTGGGAGAAATACATAAACAGAAATACAAATTCTCAAGTAAAAGTACAAGTACTTGCCTAAAACAAATTTACACCACAAAGAAACAGATTTTTCTGGATATCTATCTCACTGAGCTAGTGGTATTTTAATGTATTTAAAACACAATTATAGCTGATGCGGTTGATAACATGAATGTGCAAGTCTAGCAGCAAGTCTGTTTTCTTCAGAAATTTTATATAGTTGACTTTTTTCACCAGAATAAATGTATAAATTAATAATGATGGAATACATAAACAATTTATTGACCATGTTCAGATGCTATACAATTCATGAAACCTTGTAGGCATTCCAAGGGATAAAATGTTTTAGGCCAATGTATTTACACAAATTATGTAACTAGTCGGTTTAGACATGGCTGGACAGAGAGGAATGAACATTGCATAGGTTTTTGCCCAAAGGACATTACAGCTAAAATGTTAAATATCTTTCATCATTGCTGAGTTTTATAAATTAGAATTGCTGAATTAGTATTTTATAAATTAGTATTTTATCATTCTGTTGATGTAACACATAACCTCAGTCAGGGAAAGGGCTGCAACCCCTTGATGCGTGGGTACTGCAGTAACCTCAGCACTCCTGCTTCCCACAGTTATGATACAACCATGGGCCTGGCTAGCTACAAATACAACATTTACTATATAAGTACAATTTAAGATTATGCAATATTTAAGATTGCAAAATAAAATAGCATGCTCATAGTTCAAAATTAGAACAGAACACCAACAAAATCTTGCACCTAACGACATGTAAATTTATTGAATGTATTTATGAATGTTTTTATTTTGTATAAAGTACAAAAATACATGGAAATGTGTTTAGTTTGAAAAAAATTGTTGCAGAAAATGAACAATTTTATTAAGGAAACTTCAATGACTGCAGAGAGAAATTTGGTGCACACGTGCTGGCTTATACAGGTCTCTTTTTAACAAAACAAAGGGTCTTAAAATAATAATGACATCACTCTGGTCAACAACAGCGATATAACTCAACATACTGTAACCCATGTTCCACCTGTCATACTCTGGTGTTTCCCTTGACCTGACTGCACCAGGTGTCATGGCTCTTCTTCACACTATTCTACTTGCTTTTATTTCAGTTATTTTTCGTTTCTGTCAGTAGTAATGAAGATCGTGTATCAAAGTAATCGCAAGGGTTAGCAACATACCCTGACCTTACCAGACATTGACAGACAGCACTCATGAAATGGGCCAATACCATTCTTTGTTGAGACTGAGCTGGATCTCATTACACAAACCTTGCTGTGATTGCCTACTTTATGCACTAAGTGAATATTGCAAATGTAAAGCTGATATAAAATAATGAAAAGGATGAACATAGAGCCATCAGTAAAACATGGGGATGAAGAGGAATTGCAGGGTTTAATACTGAAGCTGATCTCTTAATAATGGAATTATTTTATTTAAAACAAATAAGGCCTTGTTGTCAGAATTAGTGCAGTAGACACTTGGTTTGGGAGGCAGACGGAGTTACATGCAGGCAACTGCACAGAGCCAAATGGAACGTTTTCTTTGCACCAGCTTCCTTCTTTTTACACAATTGTTCCACAAAAGAATAATGAATGAGCGTTTGAGTGTGCAACTTTTTTTGTACATGATTACATTGAATTAAACTGGCATAGATATATTCTGATATTCGATCCAGAACGATTCTTGTTCTCGGTCCACAAAAATGAGTTAATGAATAAATAAAGATTTTAATGCTGTACTCAGCATCTTTGAATCCATTTAATCAACTCTGTGACCAAATAAGAATGAAAAATCAATAAAGCGTGACAGAGCAAGGACCTTTTTTATTCCTCCCACACTGGGTTATGGTTACTGAGGTGATAATGAGCTGCGGAAATAGTCAAGTTTTTTTGAAGGAGAATATTAAGAGAATTTTAAATGTGAAAACAGTATATTAGACATTTTAAACTATAATATTTAAACCAATTACAGTTTTAGTAAATCATGCTAAAACCCTCAGGGAAATACCATATGTTGTGATTGAATGTGGGGGAAATGAATTGTTATTAATTAAATTATGGTCATGGTTTCCCATGTGCTCATGTTTGTGTACTTATATTGAAATGTCTTCCGGACTCCATTCCCCAACTTGGCCTTTCCTAGTCACATGGTTGTAATGACATTCACCTTCACCTAGTCCTGTCTAACTACCCTGTTTCTTTAGTCCATTTCAGAAATCACTTTTTACAGAAATCAAAGTGAAAAGTACCTTCCAGTTTATGGTTCAACAAACAACAGATGTTAAGCATAACTGCCAGATTGTGGGTTTGGCCACTATTTCTGTTCACCTCACTCAGTCAGTTATTCTCCAAAAAGCTTATTCTGTTCAGGGTTGTGGCATGCCTGGAGCCTATCTCAGGGGTCTCAGGTCACTAGGTGGGCTACATCCTGGATATGGAGAATTTGGAAATGCAAATTAGCCTAATCTGCATGTCTTTGGACATTGAGGGAAAACCGATGAATCGCACCAAGCGTGGAGAGAACATCGGAATCGAACCCTCAACCCTGGAGGTGCCAGCTCACAATGCTAATCACTACACTACCGTGCCACCTCTATGCAGCTTACATCCCAAACATGAACATTTTCCATACAAACGCTGTCAAAAGAAATTTCATGTGAAATCCAATTTTCCATGTCATTTTGTCATTTTTAAACATCCACATTCAATCCACTAACTCTTCCTGACAGGTATAGACACAGGCCCTCATACACTTGCCGAAATCAATCACAGGTTCCTGATGACTTACATAATGAGATTTTTTTGTTAAAGAACCTGACATTTCTGTGAATACTGCCTATTACAGGCAACTGCAATTCTCACTCACTCACTCACTCACTCACTCACTCACTCACTCACTCACGCACGCACTCACTCACTCACTCACTCACTCACTCACTCACTCACTCACTCACCATACTGCTTCCCCTGTACAGGGTTGTGGCAGGCCTGGGGCCTATCCCAGGGGTGCGGGAAAGGGTAGACCCATGATGGGATGCCAATCCATCACAGGATAAAAGCATTCACACTCTCACACACTAATACACACACTACAAAGAACTCGGAAATACCAATTAGCCTAACTTGCATGTCCTTGGACTGTGGAAGGAAACTGGAGTATGTTAAGGAAATCCTTCAAGCACATGGAGAGCATGCAAACTCCATGCACACAAACCTGAGGAGGGAATCGAACAGTGCTAACCACTAAGTCCCCATGCTGTCACCAGCATCCACAATTCAAGATGATATTAAAGACTTTAAAATGTGAAAGAAACAACCCGTGTTCTTTATAACATTTAAAAGCACTCAATAATGGATGAACTGGCCAAAGAAAACCATTTAAAAAGCTTTACTGGGGACATTTGACAGGAGTGGGCCAGTTTTCACTACAGGCATAATAAAGTATTGGAATTAGCACCTTAATATAAACCTGTACTTAACGTTAAAGTTGTTGTACCTACTGCAAGAATATTTACACATTTGTGTTTTCATATCAGCACATTCTGACACCCAGATTCAAGAATTTCACAATGCTGTAGTATAAGAGAGACATTTCACACTAGCCATGGGTTGGAGGGAACAGTTCATAAGCTACTGTTCTAGCTTCTTTCCCTGTGGTACAAGCACATTTCAAAGGGAAACAAGAAACCTCTTCATTCATTCAGCTGTACTAATGTTATCAGTTTGTTGAGTTGTAATGATTATTATTATTATTATTTTAAATAATTTAAATACATTTATTTTAAATGTTATGTCTAGTTTTAGGAGTAGTTTAAGAGGCCACATGAAGAATGTCTGTTTATGCAGTGTGATTAGGGAATAGCTTATTTGTTATGTCTCATATTTTTTTCAGAATAAATCCAAACACCGGCACTAAGTGTACTTTGAATATCTGAGCACTAACATGACATTTTCATTGTTCTCGCTTAAGGGAATGAATGGATTTTGAGTGGAGGAACAGTCATTGTACTTGTTGTGTTTCATAATACAGTACGTGGTGGTGATAAATACTAGATACATAGACATTTCTCCTAATATGAAATGTGAAATATTTTTCTTTTTATACAGTAGGTGAAAATCTTTTATTACGTTTATCTGTTTAACTTTAAAGTGGGTTTGCCACCAAGACATTAACACCAACAATTGTTTGTGGGGTTCTTTTTGTATCGTTTCGTTGTTTGTTTTTTTTCTCTCCTGCAGTCATTTTTCTCAAAGGAACATCTAAGATCTAATTAACCTTTTCTTTAGTTTGAACTTATTCTACCTTTTATTATATCTACTTAAGTGGATTTCTGACATAATACATATTTCTAGAAAAGTCCTGATAATCATCTTGTGCACAAATGAAGTATAATAAAAAACAAACAGATATACAGATAAGTAGAGATTTTGTAATAAAGCACAAAGTACAATTATAAGCTATATTTTAAAAGATGGTGCTTTCTTATCTATTTGATTCCCTCATCAGTTAACATGATACAGTACAAAATCACAGTAGTGTGATTTATCTACTAGATTAAAAATGTTCCCAAGTTACTGTCTAAGGTTTGCTTCCTATTTTCTAGTGTAAAATTATATATATATATATATATATATATATATATATATATAAATATACTGTAACATCTGAAACATGAAAAGGGGATTCAGTCCTCTAAAAATTCGTGCTACAAAAAGTTTATCATGGATGTAACTTGTAAATTTAAACACTGTACAGTATAATGTTGAAAAAATGCGGTTATGCTTGTGTTCCAAACAAATTCCTGGATGTTTACAGCCCTTTTCCATTATTTGAGCAGTAATGATTAACAGCGAGATGAAATGAACCTACATACAGTATAATTGCTAAAGAATTTGTGGACTCAGCTGTGGGCTATAGCCAGAAAAACTCTGACAACCAGCCTCCTATCTGTAAGTTGAAATTTTTTTGTATGGTGTTATCAATAATTTCACGTTCAGTGCAACTTGCAAGTGTACCTGCAGGAAGTCATTCCTGTTTCTTACCTCTGTATGCTACAGGCTGTGGGTGG